>JAXIVJ010002344.1:0-105000 GCA_036785665.1 Chirona hameri
GTATATATTATATATGTATATATGTATATATGTATATATGTATATATGTATATATGTATATATGTATATATGTATATATGTATATATGTATATATGTATATATGTATATATGTATATATGTATATATGTATATATGTATATATGTATATATGTATATATGTATATATGTATATATATATATATGTATATATGTATATATGTATATATGTATATATGTATATATGTATATATGTATATATGTATATATGTATATATGTATATATGTATATATGTATATATGTATATATGTATATATGTATATATGTATATATGTATATATGTATATATGTATATATGTATATATGTATATATGTATATATGTATATATGTATATATGTATATATGTATATATGTATATATGTATATATGTATATATGTATATATGTATATATGTATATATGTATATATGTATATATGTATATATGTATATATGTATATATGTATATATGTATATATGTATATATGTATATATGTATATATGTATATGTGTATATATGTATATATGTATATATGTATATATGTATATATGTATATGTGTATATATGTATATATGTATATATGTATATATGTATATATGTATATATGTATATATGTATATATGTATATATGTATATATGTATATATGTATATATGTATATATGTATATATGTATATATGTATATATGTATATATGTATATATGAATATATGAATATATGTATATATGTATATATGTATATATGTATATATGTATATATGTATATATGTATATATGTATGTATGTATATATGTATATATGTATATATGTATATATGTATATATGTATATATGTATATATGTATATATGTATATATGTATATATGTATATATGTATATATGTATATATGTATATATGTATATATGTATATATGTATATATGTATATATGTATATATGTATATATGTATATATGTATATATGTATATATGTATATATGTATATATGTATATATGTATATATGTATATATGTATATATGTATATATGTATATATGTATATATGTATATATGTATATATGTATATATGTATATATGTATATATGTATATATGTATATATGTATATATGTATATATGTATATATGTATATATGTATATATGTATATATGTATATATGTATATATGTATATATGTATATATGTATGTATGTATATATGTATATATGTATCTCCACAGCGAGGGAGGATACCAGTCACAATGACTGGTTTCCTGGACTCCTTCAACCTCTGCAGCAGGCTCCGGTACTCCGCTACTATTCTCACACTCTGCCTAGGTCCTATGTCGTTCACCCCCACCTGTAGTATAACTGTCTCCGGGCTACTCCTACCAAGTTTTGCCTCAATGACAGGGCCCATATCAACTACTCTTGCCCCTGGTTTGACTATACATCTGTCCCTCTTCCCACAGAATGTTCGCCTTAAGGGCCTTACCCTTGAGTCCCCAACCACTAAATGCTGAATCTCTTCCCTGTCACTTTCAGCTGCTGACTCTAACGCACTGAACCTATTTGCTATTGTAACCTGCGGATGTTCCCTGGGGCTGTACTGCCTGACTCTACCCTGAACTTTTGTCCATCCCTCCTGATCCCCTTCCCTCTTCCTCCTCCAGATTCTGCTACCACCCTCCATTACCCAGCACCCCTCCTCATCCTTACTGTCTGTGGCCCTAGCATTACTTTCCACAATGTTGAGTCTCCAGAAACGTGACCCTCCAACACACTTCCAAACCCCAGCCGCACTATCCACCTTTGCCTTATCTTCCTCCCTTATGCCCCTATCAGAACTACCACTGGTCCCTGATCCTGTAGGCTCCTTTTCTGACCCCCTAACCACGATCTGCGCATACGTTCCTTGGTCAGGAGCTACACCCTCCTGCGGCTCATCTCTACACCTACACTTACTTAACTGCGCCTCAAGCTCCGCTACCCTAGCCTGGAGGGCCTCTAGCTCTGCTACCTTCGCCTGCATCCTAGTCATGCTCATTTGAATACACTAGTAACTTAGGTATATAACTTAGGTACTATGCACTTTTCAATACTTTACTAACTTAACTTAACTTTTTTTTGTTTTTCTTTTTCTTTTTTCTTCTTCTAAACCTTAACTAGATCTAAGTAAAGCTAGTGACACAAATCAGCTATGAGTGCACTTAATCAGCGGCCAATCAGCGGACAGCGTGGGGAGGACGCGCGGCCGGCGCGGCGGTGGCAGCCTCACTTGGTCTGCAGCTGCCGCCGACGCCGGCTCGCCGCTCCTCCCCCGCTGTTCCGACTCAAAACAATTTCATGTTGGAATAAAGAGAATAAATAAAAAAGTTTTTGGCGCGAAATGACGTCATGACACGTGACCTATCGGCCAATCAGCGGACAGCGTGGGGAGGACGCGCGGCCGGCGCGGCGGTGGCAGCCTCACTTGGTCTGCAGCTGCCGCCGACGCCGGCTCGCCGCTCCTCCCCCGCTGTTCCGACTTGTGCTGGCCTCAGAAAAGGTTCAGGATGAACGAACGGTTGAATCCTTTTGATTGGATCATTGTGGTTGTTTAATTGCTACCATACTTAATTTCAATGCCAAGCCATCAAAATGGCTATTTCAACTCAAATATAATGTTAAGGTGGGATAGTCCCTTTAAAATGGCAAACGGTTTTGGCTCAATACCTTCTCAAAACTAGCTTCGTGTCTTTCGGTTCAGCCGTAGATAATTCCTTCCCCTCCCAGGTGACGCCTTGCTACCACATTCGCTTGGCATCCCCATATTTCGGTAGCTTGTTGACCTTGACTATTGTTTACGTTTATGCATCAGTCACTGAATGTTGGGAGAAAATGGGCCAAATGAAATGGCTAATTACATCGGCATCCAGCTTACCTTTCTCCACCGCTGCTGTAGATATTCCAGGAACGACAGTCTTGCTAAGCAGGGAAAATCATCTGTCGTCTATGGATGTCGTGATCCGACAAGGAGTGAGGGCGGTAACGGTGGGGCTGGCGTCACCGTCGCGGCCGGGCAGTAAAATCAAGGTTCAAGGTTACTATCACCGTTATTGGTCTGGAGTCATAGGGAAGCTTTATGACGTCACCGGATTCTGGCTACGAGCGAATCTTAGGCCGACCCGATCAGACTTAATGGCTACGAGCGAATCTTAGGCCGACCCGATCGGAGTTAGTCTTAATGGCTACGAGCTGTAGGCCGACCAGATCGGACTTAATGGCGGGGTTAGGTTAGGTTAGTTTCATTAATTCCGATCGGTTCGGCCTACCGCCGAACCGATCGGTGATAGTAACCTTGAACCTTGATTTTACTGCCCGGCCGCGACGGTGACGCCAGCCCCACCGTTAACGTGAGGGCTAGGTCACAAATGCCCACCCAATGCCGGGGCACAGAGTTTACTCTGCCTGGTGTATTTGTTTTGGTCAGTTTGGTCCACCTGCTAGCACAGTATATGACGTAAGAAGTGCGCATTTAATCGAGTCTAAGTAATGCAACTAATGCACTGACATCCATATAATGCCTAGACAGCCATATTGCGCCGTCCGGCCGTTCCCACACTGTGTGGTGGCGCCACCCGGCCCCCTCCGAAGTGAGTTGGTAGCACTATAGCTCTTAGGCGTGACTTTCCTACTAGCCCATAGGGTTCACGTGTTAAATGACCCAACTTTGGGAAGCTGTATCTAGAGTTCTATTCAGCCGATTCGCCTGCAGCTAGTCTCCAAAGAAAGATCGTTTAAATATCTCGTGATGATTCCTCTACCATTTTTCACCTAACCCAGCCGAATTCTTAGGGCGTGAGGGGTAAAGATTTGACTGCACTCCGTGCCGGTCTGGCCAGTTTCTGGCGACGCTGGTGCGCCGGCGGCAATAGCTCAGTCGGTAGCGCATCAGACTACGGATGCGAGGGTGGTGGGTTCGAATCCCGCTCGGGTAAGGGTGATTTAGCGCAGGAATGATGTTATATTATTTTTGATGGTCGATAACTATGTTTTTATCGACAAAATAAACTGTTTAAAATGTTTTGTCGAAATTAACTTGATTTAAACCATCTTCTCCGGCTTGATATTGAGTAATTCCGCGATGATAACTTGTTAAAGGAAATAGTTCACCTTCAACATTAGTTTTAAACTGAGATAGCAGTTTTGTAGCCCGTGTTGGGAAACCCCTATCTGCAAGTTTTCTTGACTGAAAAGACTCTCCAGCCGAATATATTTGAGTTTTTGGCGAAGGAATGCAGTGCTGGCGAAAGAATGTTGTACTGGTTCTAGCCCGGGCAGAGGCTATACTATCAACCAATCAGCTTGCAGCTGGTGCTAGCAAGTGAATCGCCGGCCGCCGGTTGGCACATCTCCAATGCGAGTCTATCTTTACGCGACTACTTTCGAATCAGATTGGCTGAACCATTTTTTACATTCGCGTGACGTCAGGACTCTGACTCAGAGAGTATGCATATAGTTTTGATAAACAATACAAATTTACGGCCTTCTGTCCTGAATCGGCGCGATATAAGGCCATTTTTGACAATATAAAAATAAATTGTATTACAAAATATAATAAAATCGTGTTGGGTAAAAAAATTTCAAGGTGAACTATTTCCTTTAATAGGTAATTGTCGTATTTATCCTTCTCGTTTGTCATTTCATATCGCGACCTGCTAGTGTGACAAGCTGTGAGTACTAAGTAGTAGCGTGTATGAGTGAATACAATATGAATATATTTGTGAAATACCTCTTTCCAGCTTTTACACTGATTGATACTTATTAAAACGTAAGTAAAGCAAAACATACACATTGATTACATATCATACTCGTTCGAAGATTGTTAAAAAAAGAACATTTAACTGACAACTGGTTTTCCCGATACTTTCGAGCTTTTTCTTCGTTTCTCAGACTCCACATCCTGTCTTTTACGAAAACTGACAACCAAGCCATTGAAAGAAAAGTTACTCAAATAAATCATTATTGAAAGCACTGTAGCAGCAATAATACAACAGCATTGTAGGAGCTACAGTGGCACAATTGATGCAAAAGACAAGATGACGCACGTACGAGATAACTTGTTCCTACATGGATTACAAGAGACTGAAGCCCGATTCAAGAAGATCCCTCCACACAATTCAATGACGGATATCCAAGCAATGACGGATATCCAAGCAATGACGGATATCCAAGCAATGACGGATATCCAAGCAGCCCTCACAACAAATGCAACAATGGATCTTAGATACCAGTGGACCTCTGGGTGAAATTAAGCGACAGATATCGGATTACACATGATACCGTGATAAGCATACCACAACATACAATCAGTGGTGAATCTAGGTTCCCAGCAGATCTCACGACAATATGCAACTGAATATCTCGGATGCCATATCTTTGGGTTAAATCTAGCAATATATTTCGGATCACACAGTATCCTGTTATACACACACCAGAACAACGGAAGTAACATGCACCTCAGGCCTCAGCAGACTTACGGTACAAAATAAAACAGCCCTCTCGATTCTGCCAGTACCTGAGAAGTTGACAACAAAACGACATGAACAAAACAAGAGAAAAACATGACGAGTGAATGAGCACAACTGTCCAGTCTATTCACTACAGCCTATGCACTAATGTGCACTGTGCGTGGTGCCAGCACTTCCTCGCTCCTCACCGTGCCCGAGACTCGGCGCGTCGGGCCCTGTTGATGTTGCCCATCCTGATAAATGTCCGGACGCGGGCGAAGGAGGCGCGAGTCTTGGGATGGACGCGTGGGAACTTGTCCTGGAGGACCATGACAAAGTCCTTGATGCCACGGACCTTCGGCTTAAGCCATCGGGCTCCAGAGAGGCTCCAGAGCGTGGTGGGCACAGACAACCGCCTCCACCTGCTTGAAGGTGGCGTAGAATGTCTCCGTGGGCACCGTCAGGCCGCCGATACTGACGACCCTGGTCCACAGGGCCTGCAGAGGCACCGACTCGGCCGAGGCGGATGGTACACACAGGGAGCGGTCGACGGGCCTCTTCCTCGCGATGTAGCCGGCGACGTAGGCCATGACGCTCTCTGTCGCGGACACACCGGTGACCGTGTCCCGCGCGGCCGACGACGCAGCAGGGCGGCATGCTGCTGACTGGGACGCCTCCGCATGGTGAAGCAGGTCAGCCACATCCCTCAGGTCGTCCATGTCCTCCCCGTTATCGCCTTCTGTTTTCGCTGTCGTCACCTCCTCCACCGGTCCGGTGAACTCCAGCAGGTCTGCCGTCAGTTCGGAGGTGCCGGTTGACTCCACCTCCAGCACCTGATCCAGCTGCTCCTCCAGATCACCAGTCTCCGACTCTGCCGCATGATCACCGTCTCTGCAGACGGGACTTACGCCTCGCTGCATGACGAACAGGAGGGTAAGCAGGCGAATCCTTGCCCTCGCTTCAGTCGGTGTGGGGTTCTGGTTGGAGCCTCCCGGGCCTCTCACCATGCCGAACAACCCTTCCAGCCTGTCCTGCGTGAGCCGGCGAGTCAGGACGAACACATCACCGAACTCTGCCTGGAGGTCCTTGAACAGGCCACGCACCGACCGGATGCTGATGACCATCCCTCTCTGGAACGGGTACATGCACCATGCGGTACCGACACGCATCAGCGTGGCCTCCGTCACAGCGGCTGAGATAGCCCTCTCTTGTTCATCGCTGCCACGGTAGCCTCTCCGTCTCCGCAGATCTTTTGTGTCGCCTGGGTAGCTGGCGTTCAGTTCAGTTCAGTTCAGTTTATTGGTAGATCATTCCACACGGTGGGTTAATGTTTGATCCTTGACATGATACAGTGGTAAAACGGTGGTACTAAACAGACACAGTAAGACACGGCACAAATAAAATACACGTAGTAAAAGCCAGAAACATATCCATTCCAATCACTTAAAAACACATCGATCTAAAAGGCGTAAAAACTCGAATTTTGTCCGGGAACCAGTGGTGGCAGGTGGCAGGCGATTCCAGGATGAGGCCGCTCGAAAAGAAAATACCCGGCGCGACATCGACAAGCGTAAAGCTGGCGGCTCCAACATGCCCGCCAACGTCGCCCGGGTTGTGCGCTGCGATACAGCGGCTCTCCTTGTGAAAAGCGTGCGGATTGTCTCCGGAGCGCGCGGATCGCTCAGTGCCCTGTATACAGCAATGCTGTCTCGGTGGGTGATAAGGTCACCCACGCTGCGCCAGCCCAGGGCCTTTACGGTCGGTGAAATATGGTCACAAGCACGCGCTCCGGAGACAATCCTGGCCCCGAAATTAATCACCTTCTGCACCTTGTGCAAATTACACTGAGCAGCTCCACCCCAGACTGAGAGGCAATAAAGGATATGTGGGAAGACGTGACATTGGATAAGAAGTTGACGGACATCGGGTGTGAGATGGTGGCGAATTTTATACAAACAGAAGAAGATGGAATTGCACTTTTTGACTACGTTGGAGATGTGTATTTCCCAGGATAGGTTTGAATCGACCGTCACTCCCAGCATCTTCACGGACGGGGATGGTGTTAGTACATGACCAGATATGTTAAGTTGGAAGGATGCGGTTTTCTTAAGGTTCTGGGCTGTGCCGACAAGGAGCAAACTAGTCTTGGTCGGGTTCATTTTCAGTGAATTTAAAGTGAAGTAGGATTGAACTGTGAGAATGGTCTCCTCCTGCCGGGTTTTAAGTGAAGTAATGTCATCAGGATGCGCAGAGTCAAAGAGTTGGGTATCATCGGCATAAGAAATAAGGCGACCGTGGGGGAGATAGGAAGGTAGGTCGTTCGTGAAGACACTGAAGAGGATAGGGCCAACTAACGAGCCCTGCGGGACTCCGTGGGACAGTGGGAGGGACAAGGAACCACCTCTCACCACCTGCCGCCGGCCACCAAGATAGCTCCCGAACCACACTGGATCGATCCCGTACCAGTTCAGCTTCGTTAGGAGGACGCCATGATCAACACTGTCGAAAGCGCGACTTAGGTCGATGGAAGTGACGGCAACAACATGCCCTCTGTCAATGCGGCGCGTCATCCATTCGACAGCGTCGATCAGGGCGTCTTCCGTGGAATGACATTGTCGGTAAGCATATTGTGAAGGCGATAAAAGATGAGATGAGACAAGATAAGACGTCAGCTGAGTGCAAACTACTTTTTCGCACACCTTAGACAAGACTGGCAGAATCGAAATCGGTCTAAAATTAGCTGCATTATCACGGGAGCCAGATTTATGCAGTGACACGACAGATGCAAGTTTCCAGGCCGACGGGAAGACACACGAGCTGATTGAGACATTAATTAGATGTAGCAGGTGAGGACCGAGCACAGGGAAACACTGACGGACAGCATGGAGAGGGACACCGTCATGTCCCACTGCCCTTGAGGAGGACAGTTGACGGAGTGCTGATGACAGCTCTGGTAGAGTTACCGGCCCCAGACGCATGCTTGTTGTGGTAACGAAAGGGGGTCTCGGCGGGAGGGGAGGAGGGCCACCGGCTGCTAGTCCAGCGGCGATGCGAGGACCGACGGTCGCAAAATGCCGGTTGAATTCGTCTGCCTGTGCCGGTGACAGGTGCTCGGTGACACCTCCCCCACCCTTGGCCGGGCGCAGAGCAAAGTCACGCATGTTGCGCCAGAAACCGCGGCGGTCCGATAGCATGCGGTCACATAGATAAGCACGCGTTGAGGAAATCCGTCGCTTCGTCCACGACACGAAGGAACCTCGCCTCCTCTTCTTTGCCCGCGATGTGCCGCTGCAAGACGCTGGCAGTCGAGGCGCTCAGGAGTTGGAGACACAGACCATGCCAGTGACCTATAAAAAAAATAGACACCAATAGAGATGTGAATGGATGGCAGCAGACGCTGAGTGGAGCCCAGAAGGAACTTGCGACAAGTTATATAGAACTTATTGGTCACTTTTAGGTCACGCCAATATTGAGGTCATCACACTGCAGACTGGTTATTGAATATTGATTCAACCTTTTTTGGAACGATTCAACCACAATTCATTTTGGAACCAGAATGATTCAATCACCGCTCGATTCATGGATACACATTTGATAATTGCTTCTTTCTGATTCAAAGAATAAAAAACATATTGTAATCGATTCACACTTGATTCAACATTTAAATGTATGTTGTATTTACGTCCAAGCAATACAAATGGAAACATACACATAAATGATCATTAAAACATTGTTACAGCAATCATATCATACTCCTGCTAACAAGTGCCAGCTCTGCTGCTGCAACAAAGTAGGTGCAGTACAAGTGTTTTGTCAGCAGGCACATAAATTGGCACATGCGGCAATGGCACAGTTGAAGGCGGGCTTGTAAACAAAGCAGAGCGCTTGTTCCGGGTTGAAAGCAGCAAACTCTGCCATGGCTATCACAATCGCTTTGCTGCATGATAATCTTTTTGGTCTTTGTGCACATGCATTAGAATGTCCTTTCAGCAGCAAATCTGAGAAGCTCTTCGAAGCAGGATTCCAAGAAATGTTCAGAGCAATTCCTAGGGTCTTTAACCTCTTCCCTTGCTGCATCTCGTCGAATTAATTGCCACCAAAGATCGGCCACTTTGGGATCACGAGGAAGACGGTGGTAGCCACTAGCCAGTCCCCAAATGATTTTAATTACCCTTCTCCGTACTATTGGTACAGCCAGGCACAACACAGTAGGGCATAGCCGGGTAAAAACGTGAATTGAAAATGGAAGAGATCAAGCTCTACCCGACAACTTAACAGTTACAAACTTTACAGCGCCTTACGTACCCACAGTCTACATAAGCTAGCGACAAATATGAATAATCTACAATGCATTTCTATTGTTTCGTTTACTCTAAGAGTAAACAATCGTAATACCTGCGCGGCTTTCGCTCCTCGGTAAAGCTACCACATATTTAGATGGAACTAAAAAAACTAGTATATAGTAGTGAATCTAGTACTTTTCTAGTATTATCCTAAATAAATCATACTAAAATCCGTTCGACCCGTCCTCTATCACCCTGGCGCCACCAGGGTATATTGAAGGGGGCGCCACCACTAACTCACCAGCCCTGGGGGGCAAAACATCGCGGCGCGCCATAGGGACCAATGTATAAATGACAAATTTGAACGGCGCCCTGACTGGGCTACGCTTAGAGAAAGTGGTGCAAAGTAGTATCATATTATTCGCTGGAGATTCTAGATTGAGCCAAAACGAATTATAAGGTTCCACCTGGTCATGGAATGTCTGGAAAGCAGCTGAAATGATCGGTTACCATGGCCTTATTTGGGATATAACAACCACGTTATACCGTTCACTTTCCGTTGCAAATGCGATCTAAGCTTAGTATATAAAGTATATGAAGCTTAGATCGCATTTGCAACGGAAAGTGAACGGATAACGTGGCCTTTACACCCCAAATAAGCCCATGGTAACCGATCATGGCAGCTGCTCTCCAGAAATTCCATGCCCAGGTGGAACCTTACAATTCGTGTGGGCTCAATCTAGAATCTCCAACGAATAATATGATGCTACTTTGCACCACTTTTTCCAAGCGTAGCTCAGTCAGGGCGCCGTTCAGATTTGCCATTTATACATTGGTCCAAGGCTGTATAAACCCATTGGTCCCTATCAAGGCCATAGATAGGTACCCTATGGCGCCCGCGATGTTTTGCCCCCCAGGACGGCTGACGCCACCGCACTAGTTCAGTTCATATATACCTGCCAATTCAAGACCCTAGATACCTGCCAATTTGAGAGGCTTTGAGCAAGGCCATAGAGACTAGGTAGACCCGTCCGGGGTAGGCAGCGAAATGCGTGATGTCACGGGCACGTGACGTCACACGCTCCCTATTCAAATAGTGTTAAATCGGCCTACTTTCGCGTCCTACCATTTGCATACCTTAGGTGCCAGAGGGATCAATTGAGCACTAAATGATAGATTGAAATGTCCTCTACAGCTCGCTTTTGGGACATTTTCTCCTAAATTGCAAGGGCGAGCCGCTAGACGATGTCAAAGCGAGGCATGCAACCGAGCGAGGCCCATGCCCATATAAGGCAATGTTTGGATTTTGGCAACGGGGAACTATCAATTCGTGTTCCGCGATTGGATCCGCGATTGCTTACCATTACTTCCTCCGAGTTTTGGCGCGTTAAATGTTGATTTCCTGCGTTTTTTTAAGGAGACTTGTAGTTAATACTTTAGCTTTTTCAAATTTAGACAAGTGGCCAGAAGTCTGAAGACTATACTGCTTTATTCAAGGGAAAAAAAATGAAGATTTCAAAGCAGTTCTTACCTCGACATTCGTGGCGAGCTAAGACGTGGTTGGCGCCAGTTTTCAGCCTCACTGTATAAAGTTGCCAAGATGAAGAGAAGACGGTCCCTGGTGTCACTCTGTGGTACGGAATGTCCCCTTACATGGGCCGCGCACACGAACTGAGTAAGTGGATGGATTCTTCTAAATTAGCATTCAAGTAAACTGTGTTTAAGTTATTTTGTGCAGCCGTTTTTTTCGGACGAAAAACTATGCCCTTTTTTACCCTCAAGAACGTGCCGTTGTGAACCGAGCACCTACGAGTCACCACCTAACCAGACGCCAATGATGATATAGCAGCATCAATGCCATCACCACCAAAATCCAGCGGAGATGTCGTATCTTGCGCGGCCTGTGCAAGTCAATCAGTCCGAAGGGCTGCAATTGTCTGCAGCGGCTGTGATACTTCCTGCGCGAAACTCACTGTGGCTCAGGCCCGGGCCCTAGCCATATGGCATTGCGATGTGTCCCTGGGAAAGGACCGCACCCCATCGCAACTCCGCTCAACAAAGAAAACAATGGAAGAATGCGTCGAAAAGGAGACGGCTAAGCCAAGTGAAGGAAGACCGGAAAACATACCCACAGGGTTGGCACAGCTCCGCGGGTCAACAAAAATAATCAGGTTAATCCCTAAACCGGCGCGTGCGGTAGTTGCCCACAGCCTCTCTCAGCGAATAAATGAAGCCACTTCGAGCACAAGCACAAGCCCGGACGCTTGGTGGCGCTTGTTCTCCTTGGCGTTCAGCGTCCTGAGGTCTCCTGGGCCCAAAGCCGATCGCAAATGTTCTCTTGCCACACTCATAAAGCGACAAGCTATTGAAAAGGACCTACCTGTGCATGCGCTACGTGACCAAGGGCAACACAACATCACTCCATACTCCGGCTCCTGTGAGGATGTGGCTCGCAGGGTGCAAGCAAAGTGCACGGACGGTGACATCGGGGCGGCGCTCAGAGTGCTCACATCCAGCGAATCTCTGGCACAGCCCACTGAGGATGTAGTTTCCATGCTGCACCTGAAGCACCCACCCGCACCAGAGGATGAAAACATGCCGCCACCACTTAGCGCCACTGACTCAGCTCCGCTGATCGTGACAAAGGATCAAGTCAGGCAGGCGATTGTCTCCATGCCCACGGGATCTGCGGGAGGAATGGACGGGATCAGGCCTCTCCATCTGCGACAGCTCACCTCTGCGGATACAGGAGAGGCCGGCCAGCGTCTGCTGACCTCCCTCACGGCGCTCACCAACCTGGTGCTGGCTGGCCAGGTGCCATCATACGGCCGTGACGCCCTCTACTGCGCATCCCTGTGTGCTTTCCGCAAGAAGGACGGTGGCTTGCGTCCCATTGCGGTGGGCAGCGTATACCGGCGCCTGCCAGCGCGCATCGCTGCCCGCTTCGCTGCCAACCTCCTGGGCCCAGAACTGAGACCAGTGCAGCTCGGCATGGGCACGCCGCTCGGCTGTGAGGCAGCGGTGCACGCAGTTCGAAACTTCACAAAAGATTCCCGACATCAGTTGACACGTGTACTAGTTAAGGTCGATGTAAGGAATGCATTCAACTCTGTGAGGCGTTATGTCGTGCTGCGGTGCATAAAGGAATCATGTCCCGAGGCTTACGCGATGGCCTACCAAGCCTACAGCACACTCACTCCGCTCCTCATGGCTGGTCACATAATAATGTCATCCACGGGTGTTCAGCAGGGCGACCCTCTGGGCCCAATCGCTTTCGCGTTGGCGGTTAACACATGCGCACGAAGCCTGAAGTCCCCACTCAACATCTGGTACCTGGACGACGCCACCATAGGAGGTTCAGTCACTGACGTAGTCGCTGATCTCCGCTCAATCATCAGGACACTCCCAGAGCTCGACCTCCAACTCAACGCCGCCAAATGCGAGGTGACAGTATTGGATGATATCGGAGAAGAGCAGCAGGCTTCGGTGATCCGGGAAGTGAAGAGTGCTCTACCGGATATTTCAGAAACCCCTCTATCTCATCTCCAATTGTTAGGCTCTCCCCTGCACGAGGCTGGCTTTGCAGACGCCACCAACGCCGTCCTCGATACCATTTCCAGGCTGTGCGAGAGAGTTCAGTACTTAGATCGGCACACAGGCCTCTTCTTCCTCGCACACCACGTGTCAGCACCGCGGCTGATATATCTACTGCGCTCCGCTCCACTATACGGCGCCCGCTCCAACCTCCGGAAAGTCGATGAGCTGGTTAGGTCGACCCTAGCCGATATCACCAACGTCGACATTTCTGGACAAGCTTGGGACCAGGCATCACTGCCTCGAAGACATGGAGGGCTCGGTGTTCGCTCAGTAGAATCCCTAGCCCTCCCATGCTACGTGGCTTCACTATGTGCAGCAGCGCCCCTGATAGCCGCCATCAGCCCGCCGATAACTGACGACGTCACCCCAGCGGACCTCAACCGGCTCTAGAAGAGTTCAAGCGGCTCATAAGCTCAGATGACTTCCCTGAAGGACAGGACGCTTGCAAACAGCGAAACTGGGACGACCTGTTGTGCACGATGGTCAGAGAACAGCTGTTCGAAAGAGCGAACCAAGTAGACCGTGCCCGCCTTCTCGCCGCATCTACACCCCACACGGCGGCATGGCTGCAGGCTATCCCAGCGTCAAATATCGGCCTCCAACTGGATGCCGATACGGTCCGCGTCGCCGTAGCCCTGCGTCTGGGTGCTCCCATCTGCGAACCGCATAACTGCAGCCAATGCAGCCGTCCGGTGGACCGTCTTGGACACCATGGGCTTTCCTGTAGGAAGTCAGCCGGGCGCTTCCCACGTCACGCTAATCTCAACGACGTGGTGAAGCGGGCGCTGGCCAGCGCGGGAGTGCCCTCTGTTCTCGAGCCCTAGGGGCTCGATCGTGGGGATGGCAGGAGGCCAGACGGACTCACCCTCTTCCCTTACAAACAGGGAAAGAGCCTCACATGGGATGCCACCTGCGTTGACACCTTTGCTAAAAGCGCGGTTGTAGATGCCTCACTGAAGCCAGGTTCAGCAGCTAAGGCGGCGGAAGACCGGAAGAGGGAGAGATACGCAGCCATCGCCCAGCGGCACATCTTTGTCCCAGTGGCAGTGGAGACCACCGGCGTCCTCGGCCCAGCAGCCGCCGCCTTCTTGACGGACCTGGGCAGAAGGATCTCTGACGCCACGGGAGACCGTCGGGAAGTCACCTGGCTGCGGCAGCGCGTGTCTCTCGCCATCATTCGGGAAACGCTGCTGCCGTCCTGGCAACCGCCTGCCCGGTTCAGGAGGCCCAGACGCATCTGTTTTCTCGCCAAGACCGCCCATCAGCCCCTTCCGACATGAAACCCCGACCTCAAGGCCCCGCATCTGGCCGCTTCACTGCCGTGCGAACTGGCAGACGCTCCTGCCAAACCATATGCCTGGGCAACAACGGCTGCATCACGCCCTCGTCCGACTCCGTCACTCCACCACTGCCCGACCTGAAAGCCCTGGGCAACACCCGCAATATGAACACTAGTAGCAGTGGTGGCAGCGGCAGTGGCGGCGGCAGCGACGGCGGCGGCGGCTGTGGCGGGACGGCACAGGTGGCAGCGAGTCAGCAGTTCGGCCGCTAGGCCTTACCGGGCTGAGGAATAGCGGAAACACATGTTTCATGAACTCAGTTCTGCAGTGTCTGAGCAACACACGCGCCTTGCACAATTACATCCTGCGTAGCCAGTACTCAACAGACATTAACACGCCCACGTCGGCCATGAAAGGGGCGCTCATCAAAGCGTTCGGTGCGCTAATGCGTGACATGTGGCGGCCCTTAAACGAATCTGAGCGGCCGCTCACGACGGCGCCATTCAAAGCACAGTTTGAACGATTCGCGCCCCGCTTTATGGGCTACCAGCAGCAGGATGCACAGGAATTCCTCAGGTGCCTGCTGGAGGGTCTGCACAGGGATGTAAATCACGTCACCAGCCTGCCAAAGCCCATCACTACCGACATCGACGATAGCCTCAGCACCAGTCAGAAGTCAGCTGAGGCCTGGAAGCGCTCCCTGCGTCTGGAGAACTCAAAATTAGTTGATCTGTTTGTCGGCCAGCTCAAGTCGACGCTGCTATGCACAGTGTGCGGCCACGCGTCCGTCACGTTCGACCCGTTCTGGGATTTGAGCCTGCCGATCCCGGCCAAGACTGGCCAGGTGCAACTGCAGGCCTGTTTTGACCTCTTCATCAGGGAAGAGGTGCTCGACGGACACGAGAAGCCGACGTGCTCCAAGTGCCAGCAGCGGCAACAGTGCACCAAGAACTTTTCAATCCAGACATTCCCGCGCATCCTAGTGGTGCACCTGAAACGTGTCTCGCCGCAGGAGAGATCCCACGGCAAACTCAACACCGCCGTGGACATTCCGGTGACCGGGCTGGACCTGTCGCCATACTCGGCTGACCAGACGCTCATCAGGTACAACCTGTACGGCGTGGTCAACCACTCCGGCACGCTGGTCTCCGGCCACTGCATAGCCTACTGCAAACACCCGCACACGGCCGAGTGGTACGAGTACAACGACTCACGAGTGCGTCTCGACAATCAGCAGTGTCACCAGCTGCCAGGCATACGTGCTCTTTTTCGAGCTGGCCGGCACTTCCCACATTGGCTGCTTCGGTGGGCGAAGCCCGCATCAACCCGGCCTCATGTCAAGTGAACCTGCTGCAAAACGTGACGAAGATGCAGATGGCGCTGACGGCGCGGCTGGACACTATAGAACAGCGTGTGGAGGCGCTGGAGAAGGTGGCCGAGCTGGAGCCGGGCTGGGCGCCATGCCGAAGGTGGCCGAGCTGGGCGCCATGTCTGCCGAGCGGCCGCTGGCCAGCGGCGGCGGAGACAGAATGTGGTCAGCAGCAGGCTCAGAGGGGACCGACTCGCTCTGCGCAGCCAACCCCCTGTCGCCGCCGTCCGGAGAGGTCACCGAGGGGGATGGCAGTCCAGCGAAACTGTGGAGGCCGCATGTGGACTGAGGGGGGGGGAGTGTCATGGAGGGGAGGGGAGGGGGTATAGATAACATCGTGAACCCGTGTGATGGAGCTATATTGTATTTGTATTGCAGCTGAAGCATATTCTCATGTGAAAATATATGTGATTTTTGATTTAAAAAAAAAGAAGGAACTATCGCTGTGTGCTGTTTTTGGTTGAAGTGCGAATTTTGTATTATTTCACCTGGTTGTTGATGAAGTAAGGTGACTTGAGGATACTTTTGTAGTAGTATCTATCAGGTGAAAGTATTTGTACATCTCGATTACACTTGTTTCACCTACAATTATGTTGAAGATCGTTGAGTGACGAATGCGCCACCGTATATAAACATGGCGGCCGCGCCTGGTCGAAGGCGTAATTCTTTTGTTAGATCGAGAAGTGCCACGAGACGGTCTACGAAAGGAAATACGCTACTCCCGATTCGGCCACCCCATTGGTGGAAATCGAGCTGGCGAATGACGCCATGGGACAGGATGGACACGTTACGGAGATAGCCATGACACCCCCTGGGCATGGACCAATGGCTTCGCCTTCGCGGCGTAGCCTTAGTCCATGCCCTGGGCTTTGAGAGCCTTATCAACCACGGTAGATTATCAACAAGCAATAGCTGCAGTTGCTAAACAATGTAAGTGAAGTGGCAAGGTATGTGTTAACCTGACCGCGATATTTTGGCATCTTAGGCAATATCCTTTACTTCACCTCAATGTCAGCAAAACCATAGCATACAAAAGAATGTATTCCTGCTTTGTATTCCTTTTAATAACTTCAAGAAATTAGAGTAAAAAACTCACGAACATGTCATGACACCAGACTCCAGACTCATCCTTGTGCTATTGGCATTCTTTAGTTTGTCAGTAGTCAGTATTGTCAGTATTACAGTATGCAAAACGTGGCAAGTTTCAAGGCAGCTTTTAAAATTTTGGGGCAGAATTTTACATTTAGGGGCAGCTTTGGGAATTGTGGGGCAGCTTCTGACTTTTTTGGGCAGAAGTAACAATTTACTGATTCACTTGACAACGAATCAGTAAATACAACGTGATCGTTATTACGACTGACCGCCCCCCCCCCATCCCCGGTCAACAGCTTTTGGCTGAAAAGGGAATTCATACTAGATAAAAGTTTCATCTAGTATGAATTCACTTTTCAGTCAAAAGCTATTGACCGGGGGGCAGGGGGGGGGGCAGTTGGTCGTAATAACGATCACGTTTTATCTAGTGTGAAGTGAATCAGTAAATTGTTACTTCTGCACCAACGTTTAATCACGATCACGTTTTATTAAAACGTAATTGTGAATACCTGACCCTCTCCCCCCCCAGTCAACAATATTTGCTGACTGAGGACCAAAATTTCCTCCTCAGGAAGAACAAAAATGCTGCCCCAAATGAGGAAGCTTGCTGTCCCATTTGGGGTAGGATTTGGGCTGCCCCAAATATCTTGTTGATGTAACTGCCACATTTTGCATACTGGTCAGTATTGTCTACATCACCAATAGCATTAAGTGTCCAGTATTTTGACATGTCTGCATTGGCGTATTCAGAATTGTGGTTTGGGGGTCACGTTATTTTTATTTGGGTGGCCAAATTCCCAAAAGTCTCCGACAATTCTGAACACTCATCAGATTTTGCTTGCTTATGCATTGATATCTGATTTAAAACAAACTTTCCTTAGTAAAAGTTGCTTAGATTTTCTTCTATATCAGGAAATGTGTCAATTTTGCTCTGATTTCAGGCATTTTTTGTGTGTTTGTTTGGGGGGGGGGGGGGGCATGGCCGCTTTGGACCCCCTGGATCTGCTAGTGTGTTGTGGTTGTTGATCCTATTGTCAGGTTTGAATCACAATACAGCAAATAGAACAAATTTGTTCACAAAATGTTGGTGTCTCATGTCTGAAAGTCCACTTTCAATCTGCTCCAAGGCTTCCCCTCCAAGTCAAAGTAGGTAGGGTAAAGAACTAATCTCAAACACATCCTAACACCAGACTTTTCAAGCTATTGGTAATATAGTTTTTCAGTATTTTGAACATCACCAATAGCAGGGGCTCCACCACAGGGGGGGGGGGGGGCAGAATGGGGATGTTGCCCCCATGCTTGAGCCAGGGGGATTATCCCCCCCCCCCCAATTTTCCCTGGCAAACAACTAGAAAAATCAGTGTTCAGTTGTACTCATTATTTGTTATTACCTCACCCCTGTTCAACAAGCATTCACTGACACCCCCCCCCCCCCCCCCACACACACACACACACACACACACACACGCACACACACACGCACGCACGCACGCACGCACGCACGCACCCGCGCCCGCGCCCACACACCCACACACCCACCCACCCACCCACCCACGCACCCACGCACCCACGCACCCACGCACCCACGCACCCACGCACCCACGCACCCACCCACCCACCCACGCACCCACGCACCCACGCACCCACGCACCCACGCACCCACACACCCACGCACCCACACAGACACGGACACGGACACGGACACGGACACCCACACACCCACGGACACGGACACGGACACGGACACAGACACACAGACACACAGACACACAGACACACAGACACACAGACACAGACACACAGACACAGACACAGACACAGACACAGACACAGACACAGACACAGACACAGACACACATACAGATACACACACAGACACACACACAGACACACACACACAACAACTTTTCCCTGACAGCGACCACTTGGCTTCCTTCGATCCTGTCCCCCCCCCCCCCAATTTCAAAGGCGTTGCAGAGCCCCTGACCAATTGCATGAAAAGTCCAGTATTAGGCCGTGTCCAGCACTATGGTTGTTTACCCTAAACAAGATGTCAAAAGTTTTGTTACATGAAGCACATTAATCCCCGTTTCAGTTATGTGTATATACATTAGCTAAGCATCTTCTAAGTTATTTATCACCAGTGGTGTTTGATGATTAGACCTATTTTGTCATTCTCTTTATTTTCAAGCAAAAGATCCCATACTTAAAGAGAATAGTCCACCTTGCCAGATTTCTCAAAATTATGCAGTAAGGGGTATATTGAGCTGAAAATATGAATATGGCATGGTTTTGGACAAAAGATAGAAATCTCTGGAGAAATAAGCAAGTTCCTCTTGCAGAATGAATTATGTCATACAATGTATGGAAAACAACAGTAATGCCAGACACAGACTAAGTCATGTCTGGCATTAACACTGAATTTGTCATGCTTTTTGTGTTTGTTTTGGTGTCAGTATCAGGGCTGCGGAGTCGAAGTCGGAGTCGGTCGGAGTCCGCAGTTTTGGCCGGCGTCGGAGTCGCTAAAATCTTACCGACTCTGACTCCGGCCCGGAGTCGGAGTCGACTTTTTGGCAATTGGCGATTACTTTGGTCAGTAGAATAGTCGTCGGCCTAGGGACATTAACTTTACATCCCTTTCGAAAGAAAATGAGTGGAAAATGAATCGAGGGGAAAATTTACCCAACTAGCGGTCGATTTGCGCCTGATGAGGATAGGGCAATCATTTTTACGTTATCTGACGATGATTGGGGCTTTAGACGCAGCGACTCTTACGGTCACACGGCGCCCATTTTAATATCATCGTGCTCGCTTCATCAAGGAGATTCGAATCATCTCATGGTGACCAGGCTACCTAAGTCAAATAAAAAATTTGGCCTCAGGTCAAGGTAATTTAATGTCATGTGGTGAACCAGGTATGTCGTGCTGCGCAATGTCGGACGCGTCTCGACGAGACATACACAGTGGTGCCGGTCTCACGTTCTTATCTTCATTTTATTCCGCCGCCTGCAGGCGAGCGCGACTGGGCTGGACGCGCGGCCGGCACGCCCGTGCTCGGGTGGCGTAGTGTTTCAGTTCTCCATATTGTTAAGAATAAAAACAAACGGAAAAATAGAGGGCATTGCAGATATTGTTTAGCATGCGGTTGGAGAACGGATATAGGCCGGAGTCGGAGTCGATTTTTTTCAGGCTGGAGTCTGAGTCGGACTCGGAGTTGCTAAAATTATGTCGACTCCGCAGCCCTGGTCAGTATCATCTGCATTGTCAATAGTATGAACAGACTGGTGTTGAGTCTGGGGAAAAGACATCCAGCATTACAGTTGTTTACCTAGCCATACAACTGGTATCTCACTGCTAGCTCAGAAAATACAGTCACAGACAAAGGTCTGACATGCCCCACAGGCAGCTGAGCTGGGTTTTCAGGTATTGGCATGTCATTAAGAGATGAGGGACCTGTGTCAGAGTGTACCAACTAATATCCAATGCCTACCATGCTGTATTGGCCCATTTCAAAAATCTGAAACTGCTGAATTCCTGTGATTTTTAGTCCTATGTTGAATGTATTGAATGTATCAAAGACATTCCTTCAAAGTTCTATGCACTAATTGTTTGGCCCATGCTATAGTTCTGCGTTCTCAGTTCATAACATGCTAATGGTGAACTAATCCCTTTAATTGCTATCAGTCCAGCTCATGTTTATATTTACTACCGAATATTTAACTATTTGTTGGTCATTCACGTTGGTTACATATTCAAGGGAGTATGCCTACTGTTTTGGAATGTCAACAATATGTATCTTACGCTAAGTAACTATTGGTCCGATTGTTGGATACGACGAAATTCACATCTGGAGCCCCTTTAGTTTAATTTCCTTTTTATATATATATATATATAATATATATATATATATATATATATATATATATATATATATATATATATATATGTATATATATATATATATATTTTCCTTTTTTTTATTAATTTGGGGCATGGCATATTGTTGCATTATTATTTTTTGTTTCGATATCTATAAACGATCGCCATTATAGTGATGTTATGTAAAACGGCGCACATAAGACAATGAACTTACGGTGGTCACATCATGCAAGATAGAGAGACAAGTTTAGCACAGCATGTTCTTGCTACTGTTAAAGGGATTATACGGGTTTCCGTCCTGAATGTAAATGCACTCTTTTGCAGTTGTATGAGCTTTAAACACGTTTAAGACATATAACAGGGACCTCAATGCTCATTTACTCCATTATTTCAGAAATTATCAGCGTTAAAACTTGGGCGTTTTTCGAGACTAGTATCAGATAACGAGTACTTGATCGGCACTACTGTCCACCACTTTTATCTTAAAGGGAAATAATGACCTTTTGATTTTGTTAGCAACAATTTCTTAGGCTACCGCTATGGTTTTAAAATTATTTTATTTAAATTTAAGAATTAAATAAAATTATTCCCAAATTCGAAGTTGTAAGTTTGGGAAAAATACAAAACAGGTACCTTGTGTACTTCATGAAGGTCATTGACAAATTCGCCCTTCCCTACCATTGTTCACATCGATTGCGGCATTTTTGGAGGCTCTGTGACATTTCCGATCAAACTGAGCGCTGCTCGGACACACGCTAGTAGCGCTTTCGTTCTCCATGGCAACCAGGCGTCAGCCAATCAAAAGCCAGAAAGGGAATACGTTCTGGCTTTTCATTGGCTCACGCCTGGTTGCCATGGAGAACGAAAGCGCTACTAGCAACAACTCGCCACAATGGCTAAGTGCGCCGAGAAGCATGACAATGCTTTGCAAACAAATCGCCGACGCTAAATAGGTCGCCGTCGATGTGCATCGATGAGCTTCCGATTTAATTGCCAGTTTTGTGTTATTGTTTGTTAGTTTTTTGGGGAAAAATTATTATTTTTCATGATAATATAAAGCATAGTGTTATATACAGCCACAGACAAATTATACAATACTCCTAATGTTGAAAACAAATGAATTTATTTTCAAAAATTGAGGGTCGCAACCACTAACTATGCCGCCGTTGATGTGCATCGATGAGCTTCCGATTTTATTGCCACTTTTTCCAATCGCTGTTAGCTTTAGAAGATCGCCGGGCATATAATCACAACAAGCAGAACGCGCAATATATTTTCCACTCCATTGCGTAAAAAAACAATACGGGAAAAGCCCGCAGTTTGATGAGGACCAAAAGTACTTGCAAGTACCGGTCGTTAAAAGTGTGGAACGCTTATCAACTTTAACTTGAAATATCTTTCGGTAGGAAAGTTTTCATGCAAAATGTGATGAATTTACAATATATTTTGGTCTCGTCTGTCGATTTCAAGTGCTAACTCCGTTTTTGTGGAAAAAGGTCATTATTTCCCTTTAAGATAAATTTTAGAGTTTTGAATTATCTGCAAGTCCTACACTGGATCACAAAATTATTATGCAATTCAAAACTGACGGGACTTTGTATTACTACACACTGTTCGTTGAGGTTTTGTGTTTTTGTGGTTTTCTTTTCTCTGGCCTTTAGCGTTGAGAATTTGGTGGTGGCGTATTAATTTTTGGCCTGAAAATTCATAAAAAGTATAGAATTTTATGGGAAAACTAGGTAACTGGCTGTTGTCGTTGGAACAAAACAAGTTTATTTTCTTTCAAATATTGCTTATTTTACCGGAAATATGCCATACGTGAGGTGTTTTTATTAGCATAAAAGAGATGACTGGCTCTGCCTCAGCCGGTCCTGCAGAAAATACGCGGTGGCATCACCGCGCAATTTGGAATGTCCTTACGTGCAGAAGAGGTCATTTCTAGAAAAATGTGGCTACCGTGGGACTTCTACCACCTTTATAAGTACGTTTTACTATGTAACTCAATTATTCTGGGAAAAACCCGTATAATCCCTTTAAGTTTATTATGTGCAAGTTTCGTAGATCTAAATTGATATCTTCGTCGTAAAATGGTCATCAAGCGTTGCGAGTAGGGGGACAGACGGTACTGTTCGGCTGCTGCTATCATCGCGCACGAGCTGTTTTGGTCGAATTCCTATTGGCCGGCGCTAACGATATGCTAGCAGTTAAATGGATGGTTGCAGTGCTTCTAGTAGCGGAAGCCCTCTGGAGTCTACCCGATAATGTTTTTCTACCAGACAGTTCCTGGAGTCTTTGGAATATCTCAGCAACTAGTGTGAATATGGAAATATGAAAAGCATAGTTCTACTCAGAAAATTATGTTCTATAAACATTAAACCAGTGTCAATAACCCCAAATATGCGTTGTGAATAGGCACACTCCCTTTAAATCTAGCCGATCTGTTATGTAATATATTTTGTTCAGACGGAGTGAGTGAGAACGCGAAGCGTTCGAACGAACGTAGTCTTACAGATGGGCCGAAATCCGTTGGATCTTGGTTGTTTGAATGAATGCTTGCTTGCTTGGGCTATGCGTTTCAGTGATAACTCCCGTTTTACTGCAGGGTCATTCCATGTCAACTCACCCGAACGATGTTACCCGACCACCTCGGATTTTGACGAAAACTTGGCTAGGGTTTTTTCTCTAGCCTTTAACTCAATTCTGAGGGAATTAGAGCGTTTCGAGCTACGGTTTCGGAGTTATAAGTGATCACTGTTTTTCGACTTTTGACAGAAGTGATTTTTTTGACTGGCTTTATCTTGAAAACTATTTATCACAGATCCAACTTGAACAAAATAGTTGATAGAGTCTGAGCACAGCTCTTTTTTATATATGCATAGCTTTAAAAAAAATTGACAAATTGAGCTTCAAAATTTTGAAATTTGATTTCCAAAAAACATGAGTCAATTAGTTTTAAAATTAATGCCATATTTGGATTCCTCGTGATTTTTTACTCAAGTGTACATGAAAACCATCGTGGGCCTTCCAATAGCACCAATTTCAGCAAGCACGGCGTCGGATCCCGCCGCCGCGCGGCGCGGCGGCGGCTGGGTCGCGCGCTGCCTCGTCCGGGCGACCGCAGCTGCAGCCGTCGTCCCCTCCCGCAGCTCACATATCTGGGCCGCGTGCGGCGTGGCTCAGTCGCATCGTCGCTACACTGGCAAGGACACTGCCTCTCAGGTCTCAGATCTCAGTCAGTGTCGTCTGGAGTGCTGAGCGAGCAGGACCGACCGTTCTGTATCAGGGGTTGGGCATCATGAAGTGCTCCTTCAGCGGCTTCAGTGCTTGCCATCAAAGGACGTTCACACGAAAACGTGCAGTAAAGCCAGTCGAAGGCCATGTGCGTGATGCACTGACCCGCAGATCAGGTGTTAGTGGTAATGTGATTAAGGGTATCTGCCCGCATCATGAGCAAGAGATGTTGGTGCAATATAAGAAAAAGAAGAGTTACTCTCAGGCCGTGAAAACATGTGCCAATCCATTCGCCAGAGATCACAAGAAGAGTGCCAAGAAAGCACATTGCCGAGTAGTGACAACGGATTTCATTCAGCAACATGGACTACACGATCTGATGCAGGATGGAGAAGCCCTGTGCAATGCCTGCAGAAAGCTTGCCACCAGGAAATCCACGCAGTCTGGACAAACCACAGCGGATCAGGACCAGCCGTCTAGTAGCGGCGCTCCGGCGGCCAACTGTACCAGCATCTCAGGACAGATCACGGCGGATCAGGGCCAGCCGTCCACCAGCGGCGTTACCGCGGCCAGCAGTACCAGGGGCGGATCCAGGGGGAGGGCACAGGGGGCACGTGCCCCTCCCGAAACATCTGAGGAGGGCCCTTTTCGGTGCGCGTAGCGCGCCGAAAAAGGCCGACGAGACCGCGCGAAGCGCGGTATCATGGGCTCTCTAAGAGACCACGCAAAGTGGTCTTTAGAGAGTTTAGAGCACTTCAGAGATCCTAAGAGCCAATAGGGCCCTCTCTGAAAGACCAGAGGGCTCCATGGAAGTTCAAAGGGCCCCTGTTCAGGTCAGAGGGACCCTGGCTAGACCGAAAGGGCCCCTGGGCGAGTCAGAAGAGCCCTGCACATGCCGAATGGCCCCTAGACAGAACAGAGGGCCCCTGGGCAGGTCGGAGGGCCCCTGGGCATGTCGGCAGGGCGACAAAGCAGCCAGCGCAGTCCCTTTCAGGTCGAAAGGGTCCCTAAGCAGGCTGGAGTGTCCCTGGACACACCAGAGGGCCCCTGGGAAGTTCAACGGGCCCATGTGCAGGTCAGAGGGTCTGCTGGGCCCTTTCAATGCTCGGGAATAGGGCCTATTCAATGCTCGGTAATAGGGCCCTTTCAACGCTCGGGAGGGGAGCCCTTTCAGTGGGCTTGAAAAACACCCAAAACTCACACTCTCCCACTATAGAACATTGTTTGGACGCCTTTATTAGTTAGTTGCTAGGATTTGTTTTTTTTCTCGTCAGATGTGACTCTGACTCGTAAGAAGATGAGTCGACTCAACTTTGACTTGAGCAGCATCCAGGCGACTCAACTTTGACTCAAGCGACATCCATGTGAGTCAACTCTGACTCAAATTGCGTCCCTATTTTTCTTAAGCGACTCGACTCTGATTCAAGTTGAGTTGAGTCAGTTTTGAGTCAAATTTGACTCACCGACTCGGAGTCAAGCACAACCCTGGGCACTACATTAGTCAGAGATAGCCCTTGACGGACCTGAAAAGGGCCTGCGCCTGTTTGAGAGGATCCTTTTCAGGCCTCCGATGGTCCTAAGCCGGTCTGAGATGGCCTTTACTAGGCGACAGAGGACCCTATACCGGACACCAGGCGAGCCATTTGGGCTCGCCTGAGCCAGAGGCCTGGTCGGAGCCCTCTCAGACCTGGCAATGGCTCTCTCAAACGGACGGAGGAACATTCAAGTCTGGCAATGGCTCTCTCAGGCTTAGACAGGGCCCTCTTAGGCACAACGTTAGCACTCTCAAAGAGACTGAGGGACTTCTCTTACCGACCTTAGGGCCCTCTCACACCGGCACAGGACCCTCTCAGCACGACCGAGGGCCCTTTCAGACCTACCAGTGGTCCTCCAGACCAGCATAGGGCGCTCTCAAGTCTTGCAAGGGCCCTACAAGACTGACAGGTTGAGGGGCGTCACCGACGGGGGGTCGGGAAGGAGAGGGTCCGGCCACCAATTCTCAGAAGGTGGGGGGTCGACCGCCCCCCCCCCCCCCCCCCAAACGCACACACTTTTTTCGGGGAAAGTTAACAATTTATCGTAAAAATTGCCTTTGCAACAGTCAAAATCCCGCTATTATTCCAAAGATTAAAAACTGGAAAATTTCGCGACGCTTCGCGGCATGACACCAGTTTCGCAATTGCTTATACAAATTGGGAAAATGGGAAAATTGATTCCATTAAATGTCTGGCAGAGGCTCTTGGCGGTAATTGATGGCCCCAGGTCCCACTCTCTTCATAAAATATTAACTTTTAACCCTATTTGTAACAGGCTCCTGGCTACCCCTATTTGTAACAGGGGGGGGGGCGGATTCCGCCCCCCGGAGATCTCGAGATCTACCCATCCGATTTTCAAAAATGAAACGGCGTTTGGTTCTCCTCATCACGATCTACATTTCTAAAAAAAATCGGCATTTTTAATAGGGGGCAACATGGGGGCAAAAACTACACATTTTAGCGTTATATATCATCCAACACAGCTGTCATGTTTATTACCGATTTTAACACAACCAATGGGAATCAGAGATTGAATTGGAGATTTATAATTTATATATGGCGATCACTTTTGAAAATTCAAAAATCATAGGCGTGTGCAGGTCACTCAATATGGGGGTGAAGTAAATGCGGAATAAAACTATTTTTTATGGTTTTTTTAATAAATGAAATGGTATGTTATTGTGACATTAGACAAAACAGTTATAAATCATATTTTTCGCCATAGGCGGTACCAGGTTAGTGAAAAAGGGAGGTCAAATAGGAAAAATATTAACCGCAGGCATGTTGCTACCCAGCACTATAAATAAGTTACTGATCGTAGATAGTTCTATTTTGCATATTGTACTTCATCATAGGCGCATCCAGGATCCAAACTGGGGAGGCGCAAGACCTTTTGATAAGTATATTATCCGCTATTATGATACTAACTAGTCAACAGTGACTATTGTACTTACAACTTCAATTAACATTGCTTACCCCCCTTTTTACCCTACCTGGACTCGCCTATTCTCTCATAATCGTTCGTAGAGTACCCTGTGGTGCGTGTTTCATCCGAAAACTGCAGTATGTTATGCCATTGTAGGCCCATGCATCTTATTTTCCTTGCAATAATATGACCCCCTTTCTTCCATTCCTGAGCGCGCCTCTGCAAAAAATGATTGTATTCCCTCTCCTGGCCTCATATGTGCATATATCATTATAAGTTATCCGTCTATTGCGCCGTAATCGCTGGCATATCGTCATCACCATGTCAGTCCCCCCCCCTTTCATGCGCCTGAACACGCCCCTGCAACTCTATATGTAATAAATTATGAAAATAATGGAAGGAGAAGCTATCTTTTACATCTTGATAGCTATAAATGCTCCCTACATCGCTCTATTTGCTTCCCGCCAAGCATTGAATACTTCCTGGACCCCCCCCCCCTTTCAAGCCCCTGAAACCGCCTATGCCATGCAATTTTTATGATATTTCATTAACATCAACTAATTTGCACTTGTTGCAATCACCGTAAACCGATGTAACTCCTTCACACTTTAGGCAGTTAGGAAGAAACCGTGAAGATCGCATTTCCGTATTATCGCCAAATATCGCCGCCGAACCCTCCCAAAACCGTGCCCCTCTGTTCAAACCGCAAACCGCCTCTGTTCAGGTTAAGAACTCAAAATTTGGACTCCAAATGCGGAATTCAATTCTAGGAAAAGTCCCAAAATTGCATGGGCCTGCTCCCAGCCTTTCTGGAGATATCTGCGAAAAACATGAGGGGGGGGGGGGCGGAATCCCCATCATTCATATATACTATTGAGCGCTGACTGCCACCGGTCATCGTGATTTACTATCTGAGGCTAGCTAATGTATATGAAAAACCATCTTAATTTCAATATTTTGCATCATACCGAGATATGCAACCAGGAAAAGGGGTTACTTGAAGGTTGGCTCCACTCACAGTCTGGTTCGAATATTACAATTGCGTTTTCCAGGACCTAAAATTCAATTGTTCACGCCGCGGCGTCACATCAGGGGCCAGGGGCTCCGCCACAGGGGGGACGGGGGGGGGGACATGTCCCCCCAACATTTTCTGATTTTAACATTACGCCTATGGGCGTTGCATGGAAAGAATCGACTTCAGAATGCCTCCGTCCCCTCCCCCCCCCCCCCCCCCCCCCCAACTTTCGGAAGGTGGCGGCGCCCTTGTCATCATCATAACGAAGCCAGTCATCGTCTTCGGTTCGTCGTAACGCTGAATTGAATTAATACAATTTTAGCTTCTTATTCTCTACAAGGTTCATCGCCTGTATTTCTGGGTTTTATCAGGCCAATCCGTAAGATTTTTTCTGCGCTTGGCGGCGCTAAATAACAAGTACCTACTGTAACATTAAAATCCACTGACATTACAAATGTTGCAAAGGCACGCAGAACAAATGTGGTTACATTTGTTTCTCTCATTTCAGCCGACCCCCCACTCAAAAATTGTCGGCGACGCCCCTGCATAGGGCACTCTCAGGCCTGACGATGGCCCTCTTAGGCTTGTCAAGGGCTTTCTCCTACCTGCAAATACACTCTCAGACCGACTGGAGGCCCTTTCAGACCCGCAAAAACGCCCGGGGCCCTTTTCAGCTCGAGGGCCCCTTGAAGTATGATGTGCCCCTCCCGAAAAGTTTCCCTGGATCCGCCCCTGAGCAGTACCAGCAACTCTGAATCACCATGCGCTGAGTCCGAGCAGAGCCCAGAGAAGACAATAGCAGAGGAAGAAGTAGCTGACATATTGAGGAGTCTCGGAGAGACACCAGTAAGAAAACGTGAGTCTTGTTTTCGTGCGTGTGTGTTTAGCGTGCTTGGTGACGTTATATTTTTTTTACATTTTAAAATTAAAACCCATTGAGAGAAATGCAATTGATTGGTATGTTGAGTGTTTGCATATGTAGTCGTTTTTTCTTCTTCTGGATACTTCTAGACTTTTCACTTTTCAAAGCGACACGTTCTGAATCGATCAACTTGCTTGATGTATTGGCGATGTTTTTGCACATGCCCTATCTAATTGCATTGCGACAAATACGACACGGTCTAAATATTGGGTCAATCGATCGCTTCTGAACTTGCCGCTTTCAAAATTAAAAAGCCTAGAAGTATCAAGATACAAACGAAAAACGGACTTTAGTGTGTTCCTGACGGTGAGCCTGAAAAATATTGATATATTTGCCATAAATTTTTCGGAAACGTAATTGCTGAAGATATTATACAGTACATTCCAAATATGGCAATACCCGGTTCTTCACATATTCTCTCACGCTGTAGACGCTCTACGAAATCCCGTCCTATCCCAGCTCCAAACATATACAAAAATATCAATGAAATTAAGCATTTATCCTTGCCGTCTCTTTTCATACTCCCTTCAAAGTCGCCAGCGAAAGAGGAAGGCACAGACCAAAATACAGACAGCTACCAGAGGCATCAAACGGCGATTGGCTTCAGCTTATGATGTCGAACTCAATGATCCCGAAGAGCCAGATAAAAAAACTGACATTCAACTCTATGAGACCATTAGATCCGAGCTTGTTGACATTTAACAGCCCGACAACCTCCTATAGCGTAAAGATGCAAATTTTGACAATATCTCCGCTCACCGTCAAGGAAACTGTGGATAAGTTCGGTGCCAAGGAAAACATGGTAAGGAAAGCCAGAAAACTAAAACAAGATCAGGGCGTGCTCGCCACACCAACGATGAAAAACCTTCTCGTGCAATTTCCAAAGAGACTGAGGATGGCGTGAAACAGTTTTACGAGCGAGATGACGTTAGCAGGCTAATGCCCGGGATGAAGGACTTAATTTCGGTTCGTGGGGCCGACGGAACCAAACAACCGCACCAGAAGCGTCTGGTCTTGACAAACTTAAGGGAGATATATCACCTGTATAAGTCGGAAACAACTGATCCCGTCGGCTTCTCGACCTTTGCCAGAATGCGACCGCCATGGTGCGTGTTGGCAGGCTCGTCTGGGACACACTCTGTATGTGTGTGCGTCCACCATCAAAACCCCAAACTGATGATGCAGGCAATTGATCCCGGGATTAAGCTTGAATCACTGATGGAAAAGACAGTTTGTGATCTCAGAAACGAAAGCTGCATGCTACGGCACTGCGAACGTTGCCCAGGAGCAAGTGCGCTGCAGTCATTCCTGGCGGAATTGCCCAACGTTGCTGACGCCGACGAAGTAGAGTACAAGCAGTGGGTGCATACAGACCGCACTACACTAATAACACAGCGACAAACCTCTGAGGAATTCATAGAAAAAATGAGCGCAGTGGTCACGAACCTGACCAGACACGATTTCATAGCCAAAACACAAAGTGAGTTCTTGCGAGGCCTAAAAGCGTCATTGAAAAGGAAGAGTGCGTTCAATGCGGCGATTTTTCCGATAACTACTCTTTCGTAATTCAAGACGCAGTCCAGGAATTTAATTGGGACACGGGCCAAGCAACTGTGCATCCCTTCGTGGCGTATATGACTGAAGACGAGAAAGTTGTTGCAAAGAGTTTCTGCGTCATTAGCGACTGTACTCGTCACAAAACACAGACATGTTAATGCGTTAAAAAAAGATGATCGAAATATTAAAGAGAAAAAATAGCTCGCTGGAAAAGATTCACTACTTCACTGACGGTTCGGCCGCACAATACAAAAATAAATACAACTTCCGAAACATGTGCCTCTACGAGGGTGATTTCCAACTAAAATGTACCTGGCACTTCTTTGCGACGTGCCACGGCAAGGGCCCCTGTGATGGAGTAGGGGGGACTGTTAAAAGGCTCACTGCGCGAGCGAGTCTTCAGAGGCTCGCTCGCGCAACAACCAGATCATCACCCCAAGGGACATGTTCGACTTCTGCACAACTTATCTTACAAGTTAGCGTGGCTGTGATGGTTATGGCAATACTTACGCGGGCACTAAAGATAGTTACTGGATATTGTTAGTGTTTTACATATAGATAAACCACCATGTTGACACTGTTGAGTCACGTTAGTTGGTCATACATCAATAAGGAATTTTGGTCACCTTGTTTGCAGAACTCCAAAATACTCTTCAAGTTGTGAGCCGCAACTGGTGGATTGAATTGAAAGGCTCACTATGCTGCATGTTTTCTTCTCTCAACAAAATAGTATGAAGTCCATCGTTTAATAGCGACAATGCCTGATTAGAAATTGGTCGTGTATACGCGTCCTTGGCTGATGCTGATACATCAGCAAAAAGTTCTGATGCTGTTTGTTTTTTTAGGAAAAATTGGCCACACTTGGCTTTCTTTGTATTCACACTTAGTTCATGCTTTCAGGTGTTCACTTCATATACGTATCGTCAGAAGAAGTCGACCAGACCATGGACTTCTTGAGTAGCAGATTTATAGAGGCTTGCGCCATCAAGGGAACCAGGGGGTTCCACATGTACGAGCCAATCAACGATATGGAAATCAAAGTCCATGAAACTTCGTCTAGCTATGCGCTCCACGTGTTCCGTACAATCAAGTAGACGTGCTTTGTGTGCAATACCTCGTTTTTTTTTTGCTGACGGTAGCTGCCGCTTTTAGGTGAACGTTTTAAGTGTTCATGACCGTACCCAGGTGTGCACTACATACCTGCATGCATCGTATTGATGAATACACGCGTGGTATCGACGACTGTGTTGCTTTAAGCGAATCGGAGCCACCAGGCTGGACCCCTACAGTGCGGGAAGGGGGAATGGGAAGGTGGCTGCGGCAGTCGGCCGCACCGGGCGCAGACATGGAGCGGCGGCAGGACGGCGCGGCAGCGGCCCGAAGGCGGGGTACCGACACGCCGCGCCTGCTGGAAGGAGTGCTATGGGAAGGCCCACGGTAATTTAAGTGGTTTCTAGAGTAAAAGGGTCACGAGGAATCCAAATATCACAATAGTTTTAAAATGTATTGACTCATGTTTTTTGTAAATCAAATTTCAAAATTTTGAAGCTAAAATTTGCAATGATTTGATTTTTTTGTTAAAAGCTATGCATATATGAAAAAGAGCTGTGCTCAGACTCTATCATTTCTTTTTGTTGTATTTATTGGATCTGTGATTAATAGTTTTCAAGATAAAGCCAGTCAAACAAATAATATTTTTCAAAAGTCGAAAAAGAGCAAACACCCATAACTCCGAAACCGTAGCTCGAAACGCTCTAAAAGCCTCAGAATCGTATTCAGGGCTAGAGAAACCCCTATAGGCACATTTTGGTCAAAATTCAAGATGGTCGGGTAACATTTGCCTTTCGGTGGGTGAGTTGGCATGGAATGACCCTGCACTGATTATGCAAAGGTATACAGTATACACTGATAATTTCGTCGTAAATTAACTCATGGTATAGCCTACGTGAGAATAATTGACAACTGGAGAAACTATCACCATTTATAAATAAACAAAAATAAATGCCAGCTAGGATAAGCAAGTGCGTTGACTTCGAATTCATCTCCGCAACGATCTTGTGAGAATCAGAAACACAAATAAATGCCGGCTGGGATAAGCAAGTGCGTTGACTTCTAATTCATCTCCGCAACGATCTTGTGAGAATCAGTAGAAAAAAATATACTTATGTCAATTGCCGTAACTGTGTTGTTCACTGAGAGCCACAGAAAGGTGCAGGTAAGTAATCCTTTACTATTGCAGCAAACAACAATGTTTATCAGTTGCCGGACACAAATGCGATAACTCTATCCGTCTGCTTCATGCCATGCATGCCTTACTAGTATCCTGTACAAATTATCATGCCATTTCCAAGAAATAAAGGTTTTTAGGGCTGAGATGATCAATTATGTGAAAATGAAGTTGACCTGTGCAGTGCATTTCTGTATGTTATGCAAATATGTGAACATTTTGTTCTATTCGCATACCTTTGTGTGCATCTGAAAAGATTTTGAAATAATTTAGACTCAGCAACTTGAAAAGATAACAAAGTTAACTCTTAACAATTTGAGTTAACTTTGACTCAACACATCTGACCTTTGTGCAGTTTGTATGCAATACTTCTAGTGATAGACAGGAGATATTCCTTGGCAGTTATGGTGTCTCTAAGCCCAAATCATCCTAAACAAAAGTGTTTTATGTGGGTGCATTATTTTATATATCACCCATATGCTGTTTAACCAAGTTTAACAACCAAGTGTCAGTCTCACCTCACTATGATGTGTGTATTCACATGGCAAGCTGTTGATTATCATCCTTTTTCTGCAGGACTGGTGGTTGTCAGCTTGTGTCATGAATATTCCACACTGTTTTGGGGGCTGATGGCATCACATACTGCACAGCTCTCCTAGCCATGAGTGGCAAACTCGCGCCCAGCAAGAGCACATTGTATCTGGCAAACTTGCCATTCGCTCTGACCAATAGTGACATACATAAACTGCTCGAGAAGTATGGCCGCGTGGTGCGCGTCACTGTCGTGAAGGACCGACATACGCGTTGCAGCAAGGGTGTGGCCTTCGCGCTCTTCCTGCAGCGCGAGGAGGCGGTGGCGTGCGCGGTCGCGCTGGACGGCCGCCAGTTGTTCGGACGCACCCTGCGCGCCTCGCTCGCGCGCGACAACGGTCGCGCGGCCGAGTTCGTGCGCCGCCGCGAGTACCCGGACAAATCTCGCTGCTATGAGTGCGGCGAGGCCGGCCACCTGTCCTATTCGTGTACTCACAACACGCTAGGCGAACGGCCGCCGCCGCCCAAGCGGCCGCGCAAGAAACGCAGCAAGCCGACCGCGTCCGCCGCCGCCGAAGAGGAAGAGGAGGATGAGGGAGAGGACCCGCGTGAGGAGTCGCTGGCTGGCGCCATCCAGCACGAGCAGGAGCTGCGGGAGCGGCAGGCGGGCACATCAGGCTGGCGGCCTCCCGAGCAGACGGATGTACCCCGGCCTCCAGCTAGAGACACCTTCCTACGTGACGAGCTGGAGCTCAGTGATTGAAGATATGCAGATGATCTCATCAGTGTTATTTTGCATCACATAATTTCAGTATCGGACAAAGATACCCGGTAACCGTGATCAATCTACCATGAGCTCAGTGATGAAGGGTTCGGTGATCCTATATCTCGTGACTGTGCGGCGATGTCTCGTGACTCGTGACTAAAGACCCTCATGTTATATTTTGTTGTACATATTTCTTTGTTAATGAATCTGCATAAGGGAAATTACATGTCGAATATTACTGCATCGCATTATTTTTTTTATCATTTTCCCCATCACAGCGATTCCTTTGCATAGATCTTCGCAAGCACGCTTTATTCTTATATCAAACCATACACGCCAAACCGAATATGAATACATTCATATCAGCAAAGCCTCTTGCATACATCTCTTCATATCAGTCTCATTGCTTTCCACATGTACCCAAATCCCCCGGGTAACAGCTACCAATGCCGGAGGGAGTTCTTTCCCCACTGTCTTCAAGGAGTAACTTCCCGTCCCTCCTTGCCAAATCAGGATACTTGAAATACTGCCAAATGAGCTGGCGTTCCTTATCCCGCCCCTTATTGAAATACCATCTTCCAGTATTCCGCCCATATTTACCCCCGCCCAAATCCTGGTTGTACAGGTCCAATGACCCAATGACCGGGTGAAGAGTTCTGCTCGTTGAGGGGGTTACCCTGAAGTTCAGTCGGAGCAGCTTTCCTAGTTCCAACACGCGTCTTTGTTGGCGACGATCCCCGAATCTGCGGGGTGCCCAGTAGACCACGTCGTCATTTGCCGAATTCAGATTTCAAATCTGGCGGAGTGATTTTGTTATGTCTTCGTATGTTCTTAACATGATACAAAAATAATTTTTTAAAAAAATCGAAAATGTATCCTACCGAGTTTTGTGATTTGTAAACCATTGCAAACGGCGTTTCGACGTTGAAGTCGCCCGTTGTAAACGTATTGGTGTTATCGTCCGGTAAAATACTTCTGATATTGTTATTGTTCTTAGTCATTTTACGGATCGGAAGGTGCAATGGATGACTTAAAGAGTACATTTACGTTTTAAAAGTGTAGGCAAGGTTATCTGGCAGTCATACGGGCTTAAGTGGTGGGTTTTGGTGGCACTTTTTTGCACTTAGGCCAAATCGCCTATCTACCTAATTAAATATATTCTAGCACAGTAACTGGCGGAAATTGAACACAATAATAAATCGGAACTTCTTTCGATTAGAACTTGTTCAATGTTGACAGTTACATTGTCGCCTAGCGCATCATCGAGCGATGTCTTGGAATACAAATCGCGAGTTTATGCATTCCAAGCGTTCGCAGATGCCGTTGGGAGATAGACGCAAATGATGGCTGTAGGAAGTGTAGCAGTGGCCGATGTGATGTCTAGTCAGCGCTACCACCTCAATTCTACTGCGCCTGCTGCTACATATCTGTCAACGTGGGCGTGGGAGAGACGGAGAGAGAGAGAGAGAGAGAGAGAGAGAGAGAGAGAGAGAGAGAGAGAGAGAGAGAGAGAGAGAGAGAGAGCGAAAATCACTCTGCCAGATCTGAAATCTGAATTCGGTAAATGACGTGGTCTGGTCCCCGGTGTCGGCCCCGCACGTTGGAAATCGGCCGGGCGGCCACTTTTGCACCACTGCACTGAGTGGTTTTTCCGATTTAGCCTGAATAAATACCAATCACAAATTTCAGGATTTCGGCGATTAAACCTGCCCTGAAAATGTAAAATTGTCTGAATTGTTTCGACTGCAATCATCTTGTTTGTATGCAGCTCATATTTTCCTCATGGCCCTGGAAATGAAGAAAATGAAACAAAGGCGATTTTTGCTTGCCTGACGCGCCAACCACTGACACATATATGTCTATCGGAAATTATTTCACAAGGAGGGGTGATTGAATGCATACCATTTTTTAAGTATACTGACCCTTTGTCTTCCGAAATATGAGTATTCCCCCTCTCTCTTCAACTCCCGCTGCAGTACGTAACACCAATATTTGCCATCAGGTTCAAATGGTGGTGTTTTCACAAATGTGTTTACAAACATGTAAGCCTTTAACCTCAAATTTTGTCGAATTGTGTGTTTAAATTGGTACCATTCGAAACTCTGGTTCATGGTGCATAACGCCCTAAGCAAAATGACTTGCCGCTCTTTGCCCCTTCTGGAACCACGCGAGCTCAAACATAGTCATATACTTCTCTTATTTAGCGATTAGAGATGCCAAATTGAACAGCGTTTAAGCACATCATCATATCCATATTTAACTCTCACTCATATTATTTGCATAATGTTGTTATTGCCACGCAGACCAACCGAGGGTCCCTCAGGCCCACTCAGGGCCCACTCACGCCGACCGAGGTCCCCTCAGGCATGCCGAGGGTCACTCAGGCCGACAGACGGGCTATCAGTCCAAAGACTGAGGATCGGTCCAGCCGACCGATTGGCCCTGAGGCCAAACAAGGACCCCTCATGCATACTAAGGGCCCCTCAGCCGACCGAGGACCCGCTCAGACCGACCGAGTTACCCTCCAGGCCGACCGATGCCGACCGAGGCCCCCTCAGGCGGACCGAGGTCCCTCAGGCCGACCGAGGCCCCTCAGGCCGACCGAGACCCCTCAGGCCGACCTAGGCCTCTCAAGGCGACCTAGGCCCCTCAGGCCGACCGAGACCTCTCAGGCCGACAAAGAGCCCCTCAGGCCGAACAAAAGCTCAAGCCGACCAAGGGCCCCTCAAGCCGGCGGAGGTCCCTCAAGCCGATCGAGGGCCCCTAAAATTGACCGATTTTCCATCCAGGCCGACGGAGGTCCCCTCCAGGCCGACAGAGGTCCCCTCCAGGCCGACAGAGGTCCCCTCCAGGGCGACAGAGGTCCCCTCCAGGCCGACAAAGGGTCCCTCAGGCCGAAGAAGAGCTCCTGAGGCCGACCGGGCCCCCGGCCCTCAGGCCGACCAAGGGCCCCCTCAAGCCGACCGAGGGCCCCCTCAAGCCGACCGAGGGCCCCTCAGACCAACCAGGCCGACTGAGGCCCTCTCAGGCCGGCAGGAGAACCCTCAGGCCGAACAATGGCTCCTCAGGCCGACTGGGACCCCCACAGGCGGACGAAGGACTCCCTCAAGTGAACGGAGTGCCCCCTCAGGCCGAACGAGCTCCCCTCCAGGCCCAACGAGGCCCGCTCAGGCTGACCGAGGGCTCCTCTGATCAACCCAGGACCCCCCTCAGGCCGACCTCGGTTAACCTCCTGGAGGGACCATGGACCCCTAGGCCCCCTGGCCACGATGGCCCGATGCCCTTAGATAGCTCGATCCCCTCGATGTTGCCCTTATCAAATGTATTTTTTAGCACGGATGTTGGATATTTAGGATATTACAATACCAGAGAGCCAAAAAGTATGTATTAACTATCAGCCCTATTCCAAGCAAACAATACATTTACAACAAATTTCATTGAACACCATTTAAATAGAGCACCCCGATGGCTAATTGTTCATGCTCCCCTCCGCTATTCGCTAATCTGAAGGCTTGTACCTTGTATCTACGGACTTGTTAGCAGAAGACTATCCTTGCTACCGATTTATCCATTATATCATAATAGAGAAAGCAGTCGCAGATGGAATCACAATGCTCGTATACTTCTAAGATGGCATACTCGTAATATGGAATCACATCTTGATGTGATGAAATACGCAAAATTTTAAAAACAATCTGTACGAGTACCTAGTCCTTGAAATTTTGGAGGGACACAAATTTTGGCAAACAATGGGGGGCCCAGAGCACCATTGGGAGGGGGGAGGGCTCAGCTCAGCATTCGGGGGGGGGGCCTCCCAAAGAGATATATAGTTCCGCCCCTGATTACCAGCCATCAGTTTGTTTTGATAATAATATTTATGCGTCCTGCTTCTAGGACTGCAGGAAATTTTGAGAGAACCTTTTTATAATGTATTATGTCCACTGCTGTCTGTTACAAACCATCTTTTGGAATCCATCCTTTGGCTTTCCATCCAACCATCCCAAATCTAGACCATATGTTTTTATCCAGTGGTTATCCAGTGGTAATATCCCAATGTGTTAGGGTAACGAAATTCACTTTGCTGACCTTAGGTATCCAACCTAAAATGGATTAGGTTACTTAGGCGTTTGTAGCAACATGACTACGGAGTCGGGGTCGATGCTGTCTTGCCGGTGTCGACTCCATCACGACTCAATATTTTTTGTATCGACTCCAACCCCAGCTCATTTGTTCAACTATCTACTCAACCAATACATGTCTCAACACGCTGTAGACTCCGGCCCGAGTCTATTCCTACTCCGACTCTGCAGCCCTGGTAGCAACTATGTCATCTCAATTTGTCCGTCCCGCATCCGGCACAAGAGATGATCCTGATAAAGCCGAGGCCAGTTCCTCCGATAGTAGCAACCATCCTGCGGGGAAAGGTGGTATGACATGTGCCTGTGTTTTGATGAGGCCTTTTGAGGCTGCATTTGATTGCCAAATGTTGATACCAGGGCTATTTACAACCACTTATGCTTAGTTACGGCCCTGGCCGTATGCACCCAATATAGGGCTTGGGATAAATTCATCACGATTGACCATGGACATGGAAATAATCGTGGGATGTCATGTTCAACCAGCGTAGATTCCTTGTTACTAGGGATGCCCGCTGCCCTATTACGCACCCTTTTGAGCGGGCTGGTCCGCGGCGGGATGGGCCGGCTGGGGATAGGTGTGACGTCATCCAGAGCACCTACCTGCCGCTGTGTCCTAGCATTGTAAAATTTGGGTGTAAAATGACACCCTATGGATACTATTTTTCCACTCTTTTTCCTGAGTTTTACTGGGAATTTTCCACTCCTTATTTTACCAGTAAGGCGCCGTAGTTGGCGATGAACGAGCGAGCGCGAAGGAAATGTATGAGGAATTTCAACTCGATCGGGCAAGTAGTTTCTGAGATACAAAAAAAAGGTGCGCTCGTGCGGACGTGCAGAGGCACCCACCCACCTTTGACTTGTGGGAAAGTGGGGGCTGAGAGGTCCCTAACCACACACCAAATTTGAACACAATCGGCTCAGCCGTCCCAGAGATATAGCATAGGGGTGAGCACGTGCGCACGTGCAAAGCCACCCCACCCCTGACTTGCGGAAAGGCGGCGGATGAGAGGTCCCTAACCACGCACCAAATTGGAACACAATCGGCTCAGCCGTTCCTGAGATATATAATAGGGGTGTGCACGTGCGCACGTGCGTCACCCCACCCCTGAGTTGTGTGAAAGTGGCGGCTGAGGGGGTCCCCAAACACACACGCAATTTGCACATAATCTGCCCAGCCGTTGCGGAGTTATTGCGAGAAAATACTTTTCAACACCCTTCACGCGCAGTGGTAGTCACCCACATGATTCGGCATTGGTCTCAAACAGGGTAGGTTAGATGGGGCTGCTCAGCAAAGAAGTCCGCTTGTCAATCGGACGTGCGGTTGCAGAGATATGGGCTTCTCAAAAGCGTCGCCACGGGCCGGGTCGGGTCGGGCCGCTCATATTCAGATTTTTCCCATATACCACGGAAGAACGAGCTTCGCGCTCGCTCGTAAAAATGTATTGGATAATTGGAAACCTGATACTGATTTATGGATGTAATGATGGGGACAACCTGTGGATGGAAAGACAGGTAATAATTGGCATAGGTAATAACCAATTTTGGTGAGCAGGTAATTGGGTGATAAAGCCTGGTACATATGCTTTATGGTTGAATTTTCCACTCTTTATACCTATTTGTAGTCGGAATTTTCCACTCCGCACCCCAGCTCCAAAGCAATTCTAGAAGCCTGTACCTGTGGGACACCGCCAACCTGCAGCTGACGGCGGGGGGGGGGGGGAGGGGGGGGGGGGGATACGAGCCACCTTGCCTTGATTGCGAATGGGGGAAAATGTTTTGCGATGCAGCGGTACATTCAAGCAATATGAGCCATTCCATGTCAAATCGCACAACATATGACCCGACCCCTCCCAAAATTTATTAAATTTGGCACACTCCAAGTGCCTATAGTAAGATTCATATCCACAAAATTTTAGCCCTGGCTATTGACATTATAACCATAGATTGATGTCTTCAAAAGTCGGTGACCTTTCATGACCTGTAACTTTGACCTCAGAGGTAACCCAGGGCTAAAATTGTGTGGCTAAGAATCTTTTGCACAGGTGCTATAGCCTATAAGTGTAATAATTTAATGCATTTTGGGAAGAGTCGGGTCACAAATTGACGATTTGTGTGCGATTTGACGTGGAATGACCCATATGTGACTACTACGTGTCCAAAAATGCTTGATCCAAAAAAAAAAAAAAATCGCGAATATTGAACGTAAATACATGCAACTTGGCCAGTCGATGTTGTACAAAATGCGCCATTTTGTTAAGTAAAAATAATAAAAGTTCAATAGAAAACGTAAAGTACAGCACTATAGATTGAAGTGGCTTAAATTCGTGTGTTTTTTTTTTTTTTGGGGGGGGGGGTATTGTTAACCCGGCAGTCACTGGGGTATATTCTGTAACACGACTCACTGGGGGGGCTTTTTTTAGCCCCCCCCCCTGGTATCTTCAGAACCAATGATCGCAGCGGGACGCGCAAGGCGGCATTCGAAAGCGCTCAATGAGAGAAGCCTAAAGCAAACTTAAAAATGTCAAATTAAGGTCACATGTCAGGTCACGGTCAAGTCAAACGTCAAAATCGAGGTATTTGAGTTTATGGACAATACTTGCCATCCATGGCCTTCGATTACGGCTATAATCACCCAAAGTGATGTCAAAGGTATGATACATATCCCACATGAGCTAAAGTGAGATTGTTGGAAAAGAGCAAGGTCAAGGTCAGGTCACAAAAGGTTACTACACTCAAAATATCAACGAAAGTCATGCAGCACATGGTTTATGGATGCTTTTACGCGTAGAATTCGATAGTAGAAGTCATTTTACCACCTGACTTCATTTACGTGAAGTTAGTGTCAAGTTCAGGTCAAGTTCAGGTCACTGAAGGTCAAAATTTGAAATTGATAAATCGAAATAAAAAAGGCATGTTTCTATATCAGATTTATCTAAAGAAAACAGTGCTGGCATTTATTTGTCTGTATCCGGTCAATAAAATCCAAAAAACGCAATTTCAAAATCTGACGTCATGATTTACCCATACTTTATATGTCATGAAAGTTTAAAAAAAAATGATATAATTTTGAAATTTGGTGTTGTTGCCCATATGTTGTTATCTGATATATATTCCGGTTTTTTCAATATCTTTCAAATATTTGATTTTGTGAGCATTTTTTTAAAAAAAGTTTTTTTTTGAAAATTTTGGGTCAAAACCCAAATGTTTCGAAATTTCGAGATAGCCTGTTTGTAGCCCTTGCAATGTTCTACCTTTTAGCGTTTTTCGATTGCATTTTGCTTCATATGCGGCATTTGTAGGGCCTGGCAAAATTTAGCCGATTTTGGTGTCAAAATCGTGTTTAGTGACGTCACTAAATTCACTATATCTCAAATAAATTCTGACGAAATTTTTAATTTTTTCTTATAATGTGTAAAAATGATGCCCGGATAGGTACTGAAAGTTTGGCGTCGATATCTGCATTAGTTATTGAGATATGCCTAATATTCCTAAGGGGGGGCTAAAAAAAGCCCCCCCAGTGACTCGCGGGTTAAGACAGGACTAAGCGCTTGTGGTCAGCCCAGTGTACCCAGTCACCGTGAGCTCGTGGTTACGCCCCTGGTGTCTATTAATGTCAGCGAGGGTCATTAGTGGGTTTTCTTATAGGTACATATGTCCCAAATGGAAGCTGGAAAGGTCAAGTAGCAATTTATTCGCGCTAGAATTGAAAATGTCCCATAGTGCACTGGCTAACGGGGGCAATGTGACGAGTTCACTTTCTGTCCACATCCCGACTTCACGTTCCACAATTGATGGCAGCGATGGGGTTCTCACTTTCCAGAGTTCACTTTCTGTCCACATCCCGACTTCACGTTCCACAATTGATGGCAGCGATGGGGTTCTCACTTTCCAGAGTTCACTTTCTGTCCACATCCCGACTTCACGTTCCACAATTGATGGCAGCGATGGGGTTCTCACTTTCCAGAGTTCACTTTCTGTCCACATCCCGACTTCACGTTCCACAATTCAGATGGCAGCGATGGGGTTCTCACTTTCCAGATTTTCTTTCAGGTTGTCCCGTCTCATAGTAGTGATCTTTTCTCATGATGCCTCTCATATAATGTATCAGACATGATAGTTTTATTCGCAATCAATGACAACATTCAGAGCAAGTTCCTAAACAAACAGACGTTTCGACATACAGGGTGGTGTCTTCGTCAGTGTAAATTAGCAATATTTAAATTATAAAGACATTAGACATTAGACACAAAGACATTAATACAAAGTCAAGCAAACACAATCAGCTTCAGGCAAACTAAGAGGTAGAGGTGATGGTAGTTACCACTTAGTTTGCCTGAAGCTGATTGTGTTTGCTTGCCTTTGTATTAATGTCTTTGTGTCTAATGTCTTTATAATTTAAATATTGATAATTTGCACTGACGAAGTATGTCGAAACGTCTGTTTGTTTAGGAACTTGCTCTGAATGTTGTCATTGATTGCGAATAAAACTATGCCTCTCATGGATCATGCCGGTGCTGCTCCTCCCGTTTCCGCCTAAGCGCTCATTCGGGAGCTGTTTTTGCTTCTACTTTTGATGGTAGTTACCAGATCCGACATTTTCTTTAAGATTTCGGGACGCAATCCTGGCATCCTGGCCCGACATTGATTACAAAGTCGCAAAATCCAAACTTCAAGGCAGCGTGACGGACTTGACATAATCTCATAACTTCACTATCTTCTGCTTCATAAACTTCATAATCTCAACAAGGCTGCTGCTTTCGAAGAATTTTTGGCGCGTTTGATCGCTGCTTTCAATACCGAGTCATTGCGCTTGCCCGGAGCGACGAACTCAATGCAGCACTGATGCCGCCTACCTGCCTATAGGCACTGATGCTGCCTACCTGCCTATAGGCACTGATGCCGCCTACCTACCTATAGACACTGATGCCGCCTACCGTCCCCGATACTCAATGCAGCACTGATGCCGCCTGCCGACTACCGTCCCCGATGATGGAGCTCATCGCAAATTTAATGATATAGTATTTGGTCAGGGGATTCGAAATTCGAGAGAACCTTATACAAAATAGTTTGCATTAAAGGGAATAGGTCACCTTGAAAGTTGTCTTGAAGTTCAACCATTAGGTGCATCTTGAGCTCAAAACTACGAATATGACTTTGGTTTGGACAACTGATGGATATATGTGGAGAAAGAAGTAAGTTTCTATTTCACGAGAAATCGTACGATAGCAGCTGGCGTTCTGGCTCCGTCCCGCTCCGCCTGACGCCAAGTACAGTCTCTGACAAGGGGTCGCCGCGCCGCCCGGGCGGCTGAGCGGATATTAACGAGGCGTCGTGACCAGAGACTACGTGCCAGAGAGTGTACCTGCCTCCGGCGACGAGCGGCGAGCGAGATCGTGGCCCGGATCCCGATCGTGGCCCGGAACAGCGGAAATGAAACCGGGCCCACTAGTCCTGTGACGAAATTACTTAACGTAGGGAGGTAATTCTTTCACCTCAACCCATTTTGAGATCTGCTCTACAAATCTGCTATCTCAGTCCAAAACTCCATGTTAAAGGTGAACTATTCCCTTTATTGGCAACACATGTATGTATACCGACGTCAAGAAGTGCGTTGAGTCACGCCGTCTGCATGGAATTTAGCCAGGGGGGGGGGGTACAGGGGGCACGTCCCCCCCCCCCCCCACCCCCACTGGTCCGAGGGGCCCCTCGGCCCCTCAGCCCATATGGAAGCGGTGGAGCGGCCGAATGGCCCACAACGGCCTGGATTACCAGGCTTAAGAGAGTCCTTGTTTGGATTTAAAGGCCCTCACTCGGCCCTAGGGAGCCCTCGGTCGGCCTGGGGGTGCCCTCGGTTCCCTAAGGGGCCCACGGTCTGCCTAAGGCTCTTGGTTAGCCTGAGGGGCCCTCAGTCGGCCTGAGGGAGCCCTTGCTAGGCTTAAGAGGGCCCCCGGTCGGCCTGAGGGACCCAGAGGGAACTATTCCCTTTAAACGGAATAGTTCACCTTTAACATGGGGTTTTGGACTGAGATGCGGATTTGTAGAGCAGATCTAAAAATGGGTTGTGGTGAAAGAATAACCTCCCTACGTTAAGTAATTTCGACACAGGACTAGTGGGCCCGGTTTCATGTCCGCTGTTCCGGGCCACGATCGGGACATGAACGCGGGCGCCGGAGGTAGGACACTCTCTGGCACGTAGTATCTGATCACGACGCCTCGTTAACCCGCGAGTTACTGGGGGGGGCTATTTTTTGCCCCCCCCCCCCTCCCGTTATTTTGCAATAACTCCTAAACGAACACCCGTATCGTCACCAAACTTGCAGTAACTTCTCTCACATCAATTCTACACATGTTGGCAAAAATAAAAATATGAGGCTATGATAGGTCAACCGGGAATGACGTCAGAGTGACGTCATGTTCTTCGGTTTTTGTTGCAAAATAATGGTTTGCGGAAAACGCTGTCAAAGGTACGATATTTGAGATAAACTAAATTGTATTAAATCAAATGACTGAAAATAGATCGACCTATCAAACTGCCATCTCGGATTTTTGAGTTTTTTTCAATTCAAAATTTTGAGAAAACCAAAGACATTTTTTTTTTTACAAAATTTTAAAGAAAAAATCAGAATTATCCAAAAACCGGAATAGATGTGATCGAGACGTATGCGGTGAATATGTGTACCAAATTTAAAGTCGATATCTTTAAAATTGACCGAGTTATGACCTTTAAATGACAAAAATCGACCACTTCTCACAGCATTACTATGACAAAAAAACGCATTTCCATTTTTGCTTTTTACTTCTATTTATATGGAACAAACAATGTTCTAAGGTCATTTTTCGCGTTCTAGACGAAAAACAAACCCATAAACATGTGTTACAACGCCTAATGACCGTAATCTGCAGTTTGACCTCGTGACCTCGGATGACCTTGACCTGACCCAAGGTCATAAACAGCTTAGAAAGGTACTTAGAAGTGTCAGACACACGAATCATACCGATTTATCAACAGCTTATGCGTTTAATATCGCAATTTTGCGCGACAATTCCATCCATAGAGACCTTTTGACACGGTCAAACATTTTGTACTTGACCTGACCTGTGACGTCATCGGTGACCCCGAGGTCAACAATATTACGTTTCCCTCGATAAATTTCCCAGGGCTATTGAATGCCGTTTGAATTTTTACATTCGGCCCAGTAGTTCCGGAGATCAGAGGGGGGGGGGGGGCAAAAAATAGGCCCCCCAGTAAGTCGCGTTATGAAATATACCCCAGTAACTCGCGGGTTAAAGGGACTGTCCCACCTTTTTGGAAGTTGTCGAATCACACTTAATTGTATGTCTACTTGTCAGGCGAGGTCAGCTGAACATGTTCGTGAACTTTTTTCCGAAAAAATGCTTATCTTGGAAGATATTCAACTTTTAGTTTTAAGCGGAAAGTTGGGTTTGTGACGTCATATTTTTTTTTTTAAATAACGGAAATCCTTTGTGCTGCCAAATGTATGGCGGCACAATTTTGTGTCGACATCTATTGCGCAGAAATTATATTGCGCAGAAGATTGGCTAGCACTATCAGCTGGAGTTGTTGCAGCAGTTGGCCGCCAGGGACTGCTAGTGAGCCAGGTGTTATGACGTCGCAAGTAAATGGTGCCACTAAATATTGATTGATTGATTGATTTATAAATAAATAAATATTTAGCGTTAAATATTTAACTGGAACTATTTGCTTGCGACTCTATAACACCCTGGCTCACTAGCGGTCCCTGGCGGCCAACTGCTGCAACAACTCCAGCTGATAGTGCTAGCATCTAGATTGCGAACCACCCGGGGATCGGGAAATGAAAGACGAAAATATTCCAAGGCTGACCTTAAAACAAGTCGACTATCATTACCAGTTGGGTAAAGAGAGACGACGATGTCGGTTTAGAGGCCCTATTCAAATACACATGGGCCTTATTTTTTACAGATGTCAAAATCAAACTCGAATATCTTTTTGTTTAGATCATTGTGGTTGTTTTAACTGCTACCATACTTAATTGCAATGCCAATCCATAAAAATGGCTATCTCAACTCAAATATAATGTTAAGAGGGATAGTCTCTTTAATATCCGCTCAGCCGCCCGGGCGGCGCGGCGGCCCCTTGTCAGAGACTACTTGGCGTCAGGCGGAGCCAGAACGCCAGTTGCTATCTATGATTTCTCGTGAAATACAAAAAGAAACTTGCTTCTTTCTCCACATATATCCATCAGTTGTCCAAACGGAAGTCATATTCGTAGTTTTGAGCTCAAGATATTAGAGAGCCTGATATGGAGAATTTTCAACAACAAAAAATGGGTATGGTATGGTTTAACTTCAAGACAACTTTCAACGTGTGTCAACTTTCAGTAATTCCCTTTAAAGGAAATAGTTCACCTTCGGGAAATTTTTCAGAACATGATTTTATTATATTTTTTAATACAGTTTCTTTTTTTCTTTTCAAAAATGGTCCGACATCGCGCCAATTCAGGACAGAAGGTCGTAAATATTAATGTTATGGTGTGCGTTATTGGTCTGCGCATGCTCCGTGCAATGCTGGCACTCTCAGACGGTACGGTATATTATATATGCGCCGCATTCCTTCGCCAAAAAGTAAAATATTTTCGGCTGGAGAGTATTTTTCAGCCAAGAAAAGTTGCAGATAAGGATTTCTCAACACGGGCTACACAACTGCTATTTCAGTTCAAAATCCCATGTTGAAGGTTAACTATTTCCTTTAAGTGTCATACTTTCCATACCAAGCCTTCAATTGCGACCATTATCACCCAAAGTGCTCCCAAAGGCATAAGACACATCCCGCATGAACTAAAGTGAGATTTTTGGCCGAGGTCAAAGTCAGGTCACAAAAGGTCACTATGCGCAAAAGATCTACGAAAGTCTGCGACACATGTCTTATGTTTTTTTACACTTATATTTCGATAGTGATAGTCATTTTACCACCTGACCTCATTGAAGTGAAGTTTAGGTCAAGGTCAGGTCACATAAGGTCAGAATTTGAAATTGATCAATATAAAGGCATGTTTCTGGACCAATTTTGCCTAAAATATGCAGTGGTAACGTATATTAGAGCTGGTTGTTCGTAGAGCTGGTAATTAAAAACCGAAAAACTAAATTCAAAAACACGTCATGAACTACCCATACTTTAGGAGCCATACCTAAGTCAGTCAAAAATAGTTATATTGTTTTGAAATGTAGTTTGAGAATTCTCCATATCAGGTTCTCTAATATATATTCCGTTTTTTATATCTTGGAAAAATTTTAATTTTGTGGGGATTTTTGTATTTTCTATCTCCAATTTGCGGGGTCAAAGCCAACATTGTCAAACATCAGATAATTTTGTAGCCCTTTTCATATGCTATCTTTTGACTTGTAATTGCATTTTGTTCAAAATATGGACTTTGTACGATCTAACAGATCGTTGACAGATAAAGTTGAAAGTTAAAATCGACGGAATTGCTTCATTTTTGCACAGAAGATGTAAGATTGATGTTGGAGAAGGTATCCAAGGTTTCGCGTTGATAGCGCTATTGGTTTTTGAGCTATTGCGAAACTTCGTCTGGAGGGTGTTATTCGCCCCCCCCCCCCCTCAGTCAATGGCGGGTTAAAATTCAATATCAGCCGTTTTTCAGATACTCAGTACTGTTTAATCACGTGAGGTAGAACACAATGCCATCTCGTTCGCGTGAATAGGGTGTATGACATAACTTCTTGATATGGTTTGCATGTCTGACACGGCGTATGGTTGGCCATCATCCGCTTATACAATGATGTGCTAACGTCATGCCGTCCGACAATAATTAAATGACAGTGACATTCAATTAACCACACTTGTGATGTCTTTTTGTATGAAATTTGTAAAGATATGGTCTCACCAGTGACCATGACTCCTGCTGGAATCAATCCTGTGCAATCATGGCAAGCCAGAATCGCGAAAAGAGCACTTGTCGATCTGTGCCGCCGTCTGCCAGAGTGGAAACTGTGTCGTCACCCTGCAGAACTCGGTGCCCATTCCTCGTCTTATCAAAGCATGATTTCCTACTGTTCCCACCCAGATAAGATGGCATATATTCTATGACACATACCTAAGGCAGTGGCGTATTTATAAATCCTTCAGGGGGGGGGGGGGGAGCAAGCCCTCAAGAGGGCGCCAAACCCCCACATGAGGGCGCCTCTTTTTGTGGCAAAAAAGTACCCCCACTTTTTTATCCGCGTATTTGTGCCGGTCACCTTATTTTGGTATTCGAACTTAAGAAATTCACTTTTCAAATTCACAACAAACAAAAAATATTTTGTGGAATTTTGACTGGGTATCTGGATTTGCACTGATGTAGACAATTTTTACGCTTTTTACGATAAATTGGGAACGCACGGGGGTGCATACTTGTATTGAATGCCCCCCCCCCCCCCCCCACCCCCCCCCCCCCCCCCCCCCCCCCCCCCACCCCCACCCCCCCCCCCCCCCCCCCACCCCCCCCACCCCCCACCCCACCCCCCCCCCCCCCCTCCGATTACAGATACAGATACAGACTTTTATTAAGGTCGTCGACATGAGCCTGTGGCTATTATAACCTCTCGCCATAAGTTAAAAAAACAGGAAACATGGTCAGAAAAATCATACAATAAAATCACACAAGTAAAGACAAGAATAAAAAAAACACTGACACACGCAAACACACACACACACCCATACAATCAGTCAACTAAAACCTGTTGATTTCTAAACCTGTAAAAAAACTGTTGATTCCTGTTGGGTGGGGGGGGGGGGGCATTTGCCCCTGATACCCCTCCCCTGGATCCGGCAGTGGCCTGAGAGGGTCCTTACGAGGCCTGAGAGAAGTTGTCTGATAGGGCCTTTGCAATACCTGATAATTTGTAGGCTTATTCAAGAGGGCCGTTGTCAGGCCTGTGCCAGTTTGAGATTCTGAGATTCTCGGCCATTCTGAAAGCCATGGCTCGGCCAAAACTTTGGTTTGAGGCACCGTCCGACACAAGGCCAAAACTCGTGGGGCTTTATTTTTGCGTTAAAGGGAAATAATGATTTTTTGATTTTGTTAGCAACAATTGCTTTGGCTACCGTTATGGTATTAAAATGATGTGATCTAAATTTAAGAATTAAATACAAATATTCCCTAATTCAAAGTTGGAAGTTTGGGAAAATTAATGATTTATATTTTCACTCTACTATTGGAAAGCGAAACATCCATCTATCTATCTTTTAATCAATCTTTTTTTGTGAATCATCAATCAATCATTCGCTTTTTGTGTCAATCAATCGCTTTTGTACAGGGCCGGCGCCACAGGGGGGGGGGGGGGGGGCAGGAGGGACAGCTGCCCCTCCAACCGCCAGCTGGGCCCTTTTCGGCCAGCCTGGCGGGCGGACGAGCTGAATGTTCTCTCAGACTGTCTCGGGGCGCGATGAAGCAGCGTAAGCTCAACTCTGTGGCAGTCTGCCAAGTGCCATGTCCATCAGGAGACTGTCCATCAGGAGGTGGAGGGGGCGGCTTTTTCTTTCTTTTTTTGGGCGCGCGAGGCGCTTTTCGGCGCGCGCAGCGCGCCGAAAAGGGCCGACGAGACCGCGCGAAGCGCGGTATCATGGTCTCTTTACCACGCGAGGCATGGTCTTTAGAGAGTTTAGAGCACTTCAGAGGCCCTTTAGGGCCAACAGGGCCCTCCATGAAAGACCAGAGGGCCCCTTGGACGTTCAAAAGAGCCCTGTGCATGTCATAGGGGCCCCTGACCAGACCGAAGGGGCCCCTGAGCTGGTCAGAGGGCCCCCTGAACACGTCGAATGGGTCCCTAGTCTGCACAGAGGGGCCCCTGGGCAGGTCGAGACCCCTAGTATGTCGGCAGGGCGACAAAGCGGTCAGCGCAGTCCCTTGCCAGGTGATAAGAGCCCCTGAGCAGGTTGGGGTCCCTGAACAGACCAGAGGGCCCCTGGGAAGTTATAAGGGCTCCTGCGCAGGTCAGAGGGGCCCCTGACAAGACCGAAAGGGCCCCTAGATGGGTCAGAAGGGTCCCTGAACATGCCGAATGGGTCCCTAGTCAGAAAGAGGGGGCCCCAGGGCAGGTCGGAGGGCCCTTGGAGCATGTCGCAAGGCGACAAAGCAGCCAGCGCAGTCCCTTGCCAGGTCGGAAGGGCTCCTTAGAAGGCTGGAGGGCCCCTGGAGAGACCAGAGGGCTCCTAAAAAGTTAAAAGGGCCCCTGTGTAGATCGGAGGGGCCCTTGACCAGACCGAAAGGACCTCTGGGCTGATAAGAAGGGCCCCTGAACGTGCTGAATTGGCCCCTAGCCAGCACGGAGGGGCCCCAATGCAGGTCGGAGGGCCCCTTGAACATGTTGGCAGGGCGACAAAGCAGCCACCGCAATTAGACCAGAAGAGTCGCTGGGCAGATCGGAGTGGCTCCTGGGCAAGTCAGAAGGGCCCTGGCTAGACCGAAAGGGTCCCTGGGCCGGTCGGAAGGGCCCTTGAACATGCCAGATGAGTTCCTAGCCAGACTGGAGGGGCCCCTGGGCAGGTCGGAGGGGCCCCTGAGCATGTCGGCAGGGTGACAAAGCAGCCAGTGCAGTCTCTGGCCAGGTCGGAAGGACCTCTGGACAGGCCGAATGGCCCCTTGACACACAAGAGGGGCTTCTTGGAAGGTCAGAGGAGTCCCTGGTCAGACCGGAAGGACTAAAAGCACGTAGAGATCCCAGATGAAGATTAAATACAAAGAGGACTTACTCCACAATACAAAATATTAAAAGCGGAGCTTTCGGGTATATTGTAACACCCTTCGTCAGTGTGTTACAATATACCCGAAAGCTCCGATTTTAATTGTTCTTGTAGAGTAAGCCCTCTTTGTATTATATATATATATATATATATATATATATATATATATATATATATATATATATATATATATATATATATATATATATCACCCACTCCACATCATGTCTTTTCGCTTCGCGGATCGCAGATAAGTCCTTGAACACGAACAGGTCGAAAGGTCGTTGAAAAGGTCGGAGGGGCCCTAGACGATCTGAAGAGACCCTGGGCCTTTCAACAGTAAAAATGCAGTTGTCCAGGGAATACAACTCAAATTTTTCGCGCAATTGAACTACAAAATTTGCGCAATTGAACTACAAAGTCAATGATATGCGAGTTAGAAAAAAACAGCCCGTTTCTCGGCGCATTTATGTGTTATGTTGCTACTTTCCTATATAATTTGGCAAAATAGTTCACTTTAGCACTTTTTTATCGCACTTTTAATCGCACAATATAGCATTTTTAGAGGTCTGCACCATATATGACGCATTGATGAGAAATCATATCCAGGGCATTAGACTCCAAATTTTCGCGCCGCTCCGCGGCGCAATTTGTTTAAGAGTTCCAGGTCTTGAGCTTAAAAATATTCCAAGTTGGTATAACTGATTCCAAATTGGTGTCGCTGGTTCCAAAGTTTATATGGCAGTTTGCTAACTCCAGCTCCTAAAAGTTGGTATGGCCCATACCATTCCTGTCATACTGCATTTTTCATCCTAGTAACGTGCCTTTTCATCCGTTTTGTTTGGGCCTTTCAACGCTCGGGAAGTGGTCCTTTCGAGACGCCCCCCCCCCCCTGGGCGAATCCTGGCTACGCGCCTGTCTGAGATGATAGCACCGACACCAAATGTGATGACTAGTAAATTCCTTCTGGTAACTAGTGAACTAGTAGTTACTTACTTAGTAAACATACTTCGTACATGTCGCAAGAAATGAAAAAAGCTATAGTTGATAACTTAGTGACATTGAGTAAAAACTTGAACTGTGTGACGCCAAAATGCCACTTGAAAGACAGGCTGTGATGCTCTATTTAAAGTGTTCAAGTTTGATCATAAATAAATGGTAATCCGTGCGGGGACGAGAAAGACGGAAATGATATTAAATATATATTACATTATATTGCAGGCTGGGTGGGCCCTTTTGGCCAAGGGCCTTTTTTTTAAAAAGCTGCCCCCCCAATGGAAAATATGTGTCGCCGCCCTGCTTTTGTATCAATCTGTTCAACGTTGTTGAATGGGCACTTTGCAACAAATCGCTGACATAGGTCGCCGTCGACGTGCATCGATGAGCTTCCGATTTAATTGCCAGTTTTGTAAATGGTTGGTAATTGTAAAGGACGGGCGGGTATATAATCACAACAAGCAGAACGCAAAATATATTTTCCACACCATTGCGTAAAAAAGTAATACGGGAAAAGCCCGGAGTTTGATGTAAACCGAAAAGTACTTGGCACGAACCGGTCGTTAAAAGTGTGGAACGCATATTAAGATTATCTTGAAATATCTCTCGGAAATCATATTTTGTCTTGTCTGTCGATTTCAAGTGCTAACTCCATTTTTTGGGGAAATGTCATTATTTTCCTTTAAGAACTGATTTAAAACAAACATGTACCTATTCCATACATTTTCTTTTAAAATGAAATGTTATTTTTGGCCGATTTCAGTCGTTTTGGTAAAACTGTGGCGCTGATATAGACCCCTTGGACCCGTCCCTGTTCGCCCCCCCCCCCCCCCCCACTCATTTTGACAAATCGACACCGCTGACCTGCACACACCAAAAGCGACTCTCTACAGGACAGAACGGGCTATCAAGTTCAGACGACTGGATCCCCGAGTGAACGAGACAGTCCTGGACTCCAGGTGGAACAATGCAGTGGTGGTTAAGCAACTACAGGGTGTCCCATAAGTTCGCTCTCACCTATATCTTAACATTTTGGGGGGTCTGTTGATTTACGGCACGTGCAAAATACCTTGCGGATTAAATAAGCATGGTTGCCATGACAACTGGCAATATGTTCAACAATTACATTTTTCGAGACAAAACAGAATAGTACGTGAAAGTTAGTTTAGTTTATTCAAGTAAATGAGCAACAGGCAGCAGTGACCCAATTACAGCTCAAGTCCAAAGTTAAAACACTTCAATTAAACATCACATCAATAACATACACATAGAAACACAAACCTAAAATTCACATAAAAATACAAACTTGAAAATATACATAAAAGCACATAACACAACCCTAAAAATACACATATACAACGATTGTAAGAGCTATAACTATAAGCAGATATTAAAATGGACACTGTTTAAAATATATCACTGCCCCAGCTATAAACACTTGGTAGGATGCCCCAAATGGGTCTGCCGATGGACATTTTGCCAGGTATACATTGTACTCCCTAACGGCCCTCCCGAACAGCCCACGTTTACTGGTCTCCACTCGCGCTTCACGTGTGGATGGAACGTGAAGGAGTTGAGATTGTGCAGCTCTAGTTTGACGCTGGGGCACGTGAATGGGGATACTTCCGAGCAGGAAGGCTAAAATCCGTTCTTCCTGACATGGCTTTTTGAATGAAACAAATGTCGTGCTGAAGCCTTCTTTGGGACAGGCTGCTAATTTTGAAAAGCTTCCGCTGATCGTGATATGAGAGTGAGTGGGAAGGCCGATTGGTGTGTGAGTGGGCAGCCAGCCACATGAGAAATTTGTGCTGGACTCTGTCCAATCGGTCTAAATGGGTTTTTGCAGCCCCACCCCAAATGACGCAACCGTATTCAAGAATGGACCGAACGTTAGCGTAGTATGCTGCTAGCTGCTAAGAGGGGGGCAGCGTCCAGTCCTCCCGCCACTCTGCCGGTCTGGAAAGATCGAATGAGCAGGCCCAGCATCCTGTTCGCTTTGCTGACTGCAAAGTCTATATGGTCGGCAAATGTAAGTTTCTTGTTCAGACACACCCTCAAATCGCGAACTTTTTCTACATGTTGAAGGGGGGTGTCGCGAATTTTGTATGTGGTCTGGATGATGTTAGTTGAGTTTAGTGATATCCGAAATGATTGACACTTCGATGGATTTAAATTGAGCCTCCAGGCTTCCGACCAGCGTGTGAGTCGCTCGATACCTGCCTGGAGAATTTCTGTGTCTTCCTGACAGGTGATTTTCCAATACAGTTTGACGTCGTCAGCGAAGAGCAGGATGCTGGACTGCATGTTGACCGGTAAGTCATTAATACACATGGCAAAGAGCAACAGTGATCCCAGACTTCCCTCCGGCGTCCCAGAGCGAAACGTGGTCCAATTAGTAGATTTTCCATTCACATTTACCCGCTGCCTACGATTACAGAGAAACGTGGATATCCATTTTAGAGCATTCCCCGACACTTTGTAGGACTTTTGAAGCTTGTGAATAAGAAGTGTGTGGTTCACGCTCTGAAACGCCGAAGAGTAGTCCGTGTAGATCACATCCGCTTGGTGCCTGCACTGAATTGACTCCCACGCTGTTTTTAATAAGCAGGCCAAGTTCGTGTCACACGATCTGCGTGGGACGAAACCGTGCTGGTTTTTGTTTAGCGCTGGTGTGACATGCAACCAAAGTTGCTCAAACACATCTTTCCAGTATTTTGCCGAGTAGCAGGAGGAGAGAGACGCTGCGATAGCATTTATTCCGAAACGTTCATCACTGCAGTATGGGTTTATCCCGGGCTGGTATGTCCCGAAAGTCACGGGCCATGGGAATGATCGAAGCTGGCCGGAACCAGGGAGAAGTAGCAGAATGCTTATCGCTAACTCGGCGTACGGAGAAAAACAAGTGGTGGCGAAGATTTGTTGAGGGTCAATCACTGAAAGACCTCCCTCTTCCAGGCCGCCCCTCAAATGTGAGCCGCGTGTCCAAAATTGTCTGTGCAAAAGCGGCAAACAAAAGAGGCCAAAGGGTCAGAACACTGTCGACTAAGCTTTCCAGGAAAGGTTACCGGATCTCGAAGACCACCGTACAGAGGTACATGAGGCAGTCCCTTGGACTGAAGGCTTACCGGAAGCCTCAGCTGCCGAAAATTTCCGAAAACCAACAAAAAAGAGTTAATTCTGTATGTGCATACCTAAGTCCACGTCCTTCTGCAACGTATGACCTCGCTTGTGGTGTCCCTCATGCCACGAAAGGTCACGCGAGGTCATGCAACATATCTCTGTTGTATTGCATCACAAACTCTGGCCTACGGCCAGGTGCGGGAGGAGTGAAAAGCGCCTTGCCTGCCGCCGCCCCTGCCGCCGCCGCCCTCGCCCGGCGGCGGCGGTAGCGGCAGCGGCGGGATGAGTTGGCGTCCGAGTCAGTCGCCGGCCGTCGGTATTCCTGGCCGGCCGGAGACGCTATTTTGGCGTCGACCATCGGCCGGGGTCGGCTCAGACGATCGGACGCCCGGCCGGGGCACGCCGCGCCACACAGCGCCGCCTCCGCGCCGCACAGCGCCGCCTCCGCCGCAGGTGAGTCGCCACTGCCCCCGCCCACCGGCCGGCCGGCCGAGCATACTGCCGCTGGCCGCTGGCCGCCCCGCCTCCACCGACATAACTGAGTCGTCACCTCCGGTTTGGGCTGAGTGGTCATGCGATCCCTTCACGCCCAGTCATCTGATGCCCCAGACTATGGCTTAGGATTCTCTAAACCTGAAGGTCTCCAAGAGTGCAGGAATGTGGAACCCAGCCGATCTGGAATTATACTGTCCCTTTTGATGTTACTTCTGTTCAGCCGCTGACTTGGTGCCTGTTGTCAACCCACAACTTCTGACCCTGGCACCGAGCAGGCGCGGGCTCCAGCTTTGTTTGCCCACTCAATCTTGAACGGATGCCAAGACGATGATGGGTTTGGTGGTTGGCAGCAGAGCCCAGCAACTGAAGTGTGCTGTCTCAATCCCCAGTACCGGAACTGTGTTGTCTCAGTACCCAGTACCGGGACTGTGTTTCCTCAGTACCCAGTACCGGGACTGTGTGGTCTCAGTACCCAGTACTGGGGCTGTGTTGTCTCAGTACCCAGTACCGGGACTGTGTTGTCTCAGTACCCAGTACCGGGACTGTGTTGTCTCAGTACCCAGTACCGGGACTGTGTTGTCTCAGTACCCAGTACCGGGACTGTGTTGTATCAGTACCCAGTACCGGGACTGTGTTGTCTCAGTACCCAGTACCGGGACTGTGTTGTCTCAGTACCCAGTACTGGTACTGTGTTGTCTCAGTACCCAGTACCGGAACTGTGTTAGTACCCAGTACCGGGACTGTGTTGTATCAGTACCCAGTACCGGGACTGTGTTATCTCAGTACCGGGACTGTGTTGTCTCAGTACCCAGTACAGAAACTGTGTTGTCTCAGTACCCAGTACCGGGACTGTGTTGTCTCAGTACCCAGTACCGGGACTGTGTTGTCTCAGTACCCAGTACCAGGACTGTGTTGTCTCAGTACCCAGTACCGGGACTGTGTTGTCTCAGTACCCAGTACTGGGGCTGTGTTGTCTCAGTACCCAGTACCGGGACTGTGTTGTCTCAGTACCCAGTACCGGGACTGTGTTGTCTCAGTACCCAGTACCGGGACTGTGTTGTCTCAGTACCCAGTACCGGGACTGTGTTGTCTCAGTACCCAGTACCGGGACTGTGTTGTCTCAGTACCCAGTACCGGGACTGTGTTGTCTCAGTACCCAGTACCGGGACTGTGTTGTCTCAGTACCCAGTACCGGGACTGTGTTATCTCAGTACCCAGTACCGGGACTGTGTTGTCTCAGTACCCAGTACCGGGACTGTGTTGTCTCAGTACCCAGTACCGGGACTGTGTTGTCTCAGTACCCAGTACCGGGACTGTGTTGTCTCAGTACCCAGTACCGGGACTGTGTTGTCTCAGTACCCAGTACCGGGACTGTGTTGTCTCAGTACCCAGTACCGGGACTGTGTTTCCTCAGTACCCAGTACCGGGACTGTGTTGTCTCAGTACCCAGTACCGAAACTGTGTTGTCTCAGTACCCAGTACCGGGACTGTGTTGTCTCAGTACCCAGTACCGGGACTGTGTTGTCTCAGTACCCAGTACCGGGAATGTGTTGTCTCAGTACCCAGTACCAGGACTGTGTTGTCTCAGTACCCAGTACCGGGACTGTGTTGTCTCAGTACCCAGTACCGGGACTGTTTCCTCAGTACCCAGTACCGGGACTGTGTTGTCTCAGTACCCAGTACCGGAACTGTGTTGTCTCAGTACCCAGTACCGGGACTGTGTTGTCTCAGTACCCAGTACCGGGACTGTGTTGTCTCAGTACCCAGTACCGGGACTGTGTTGTCTCAGTACCCAGTACCGGGACTGTGTTGTCTCAGTACCCAGTACCGGGACTGTGTTGTCTCAGTACCCAGTACCGGGACTGTGTTGTCTCAGTACCCAGTACCGGGACTGTGTTGTCTCAGTACCCAGTACCGGGGCTGTGTTGTCTCAGTACCCAGTACCGGGACTGTGTTTCCTCAGTACCCAGTACCGGGACTGTGTTGTCTCAGTACCCAGTACCGGAACTGTGTTGTCTCAGTACCCAGTACCGGGACTGTGTTGTCTCAGTACCCAGTACCGGGACTGTGTTTCCTCAGTACCCAGTACCAGGAATGTGATGTCTCAGTACCCAGTACCGGGACTGTGTTGTCTCAGTACCCAGTACCGGGACTGTGTTGTCTCAGTACCCAGTACTGGGGCTGTGTTGTCTCAGTACCCAGTACCGGGACTGTGTTGTCTCAGTACCCAGTACCGGGACTGTGTTGTCTCAGTACCCAGTACCGGGACTGTGTTATCTCAGTACCCAGTACCGGGACTGTGTTGTCTCAGTACCCAGTACCGGGACTGTGTAGTCTCAGTACCCAGTACCGGGACTGTGTTTCCTCAGTACCCAGTACCGAGACTGTGTTGTGTCAGTACCCAGTACCGGAACTGTGTTGTCTCAGTACCCAGTACCGGGACTGTGTTATCTCAGTACCCAGTACCGGGACTATGTTGTCTCAGTACCCAATACCGGGGCTGTGTAGTCTCAGTACCCAGTACCGGGACTGTGTTGTCTCAGCACCAGATCGACATACAATACAGGCAATACACAATGATGTGTATTCCGAACTAAAGCTGAAGCAATTCTAGCAACGAAGCACGTCCACTTTGTGTGTTGTTGCCTTTATGCATTATCCGTCGTCTTTGTCTCTACGTCCATGCACGTTAATGTTTGTTTCTATGGACTTCGTCATGGAAAGTTATCTTGTGGCCGCAGTGGCGGATCCAGGATTCGGTCAAGGAGGGGCCACGTAGCAAAGTGGGCCCTCGGGTCTTGGTGGGCCCCCTCAGGCCTTGGTGGGCCCTTATGACCTTGGAGACAAATGTAGGCCAGAATAGACCCCTTTAGTTCAAAATATGGCTTTCACATGCCATTTTTTTTTACAACAACAACGAACATTTATTGAAAGCCAAACAATAACAACAGTGGGTAGTGGGGAGATGGTGCAAAGGCACACTTGGCCTAAAATGGGCCTCTACAAACCAGAATTGGCCCTATGGATGTCAGAGTGGGCACATTTACTTCGAGTTGTTTGAAAACGGAGTGGAATTCGTTTCGAGTCACTTCGATTGGCTAGTGGCCGCCCTCGGGCTATTGGGCCCTTGGAGGCTCAAGGGGGGGGGGGCATCGCCCCCATTCCTCCCCCCCTGGATCCGCCACTGCTTGAGGGTAGGATTCAGAAATGAGCTTTTGAACATGGGGTTGTGTGGGCTGTTGGTTTTGGAGGGTCAAAAACCTGGCAGCTGAGCCATTGTCCAGACGCGTGACAGGTCGGCGTGCCGGCTGACGGCTGAGCGCCGTCGCTGACGGATATGGAATGGCAGGGTAGCCGGTTATCGAGCAGTGCCGCAGTGGAAAGTTGATGACAATTGACACGGTCTGCATTCGATGCCTCTCCTGCAGCCAGCTGGCCTTGTCTGTCGCTATTGAGAGTCGCACCACTTGCCAAGCCGGTAAGAGACGCCGACGCGAATAGCCAATGTGAGTCATGACGTTTGTGCCTGGGAATCAACAAAAGCACACTCGGTGGAGATGTACGAGACGTTCCGTTTTACATTTTCCACGCTGGAGAAGACAATGGCAGCCGAGATGGCCGGTATGTTTTCGGGGAAGTCGTTTTGCTCAGCGTACACAAGTCTCGCATATTCTTTAGATCAGTGGTTCTTTGCGTCGAGGGCATGGTTGATGACGAGAATGACTCGTTGCCATCCCCTTCCCCGTTGCGTAGACCGCAAGTTCTCGGCCTCAAGTTATGCGGTACAGCATAACTTCAGGCGTTTACTACTAGTGCCATCTAGGGACATGAATATAAGTAGACATGTGTGCTGTTGCTCTACGTCTGGAACACTGGTTCCCGGCGCATAACATACCAGTAAGACGCCGAAGTTGGCGATGAACGAGCGAGCGCGAAGAAAATGTATGGTGAATTTCAACTCTATCGGGCAAGTAGTTTCTGAGATACAAAAAAAGGTGCGCGCACAGGCACCCACCTTTGACTTGTGGGAATGTGGGGGCTGAGAGGTCCCTAACTCCCTAACCACACACCAAATTTGACTAGTGCGGACCCATCTTTGTGATCGGGTTTGGGTCCGGGGCAAAACCGTAGCCATCATTTCACGAGGAAGCAGATTTTGCATGGCCACGTGGACGCACGTGGCACGTGCCACGTGGCACCGACCGAGCGGAGACCGGCACCATCATCTGTCACTCGCCGAGCTCTATCGGTTACCCAAATTTGGTGTCGCTACATCAAAATTTCCCGAAATCCGAGGACCCCACGCGATAAAAGGTTTACCCCCCTGGGGGCTTTTGTTTACCCCTCTCGGGGTCGGCAACCCCACAGGATGTTCCGCACCCATATGGACTACCCACCCACCGAGTTTGGTCGCCCTGCGTCCACACGTGTGGGCGGCACGTGTGGGCAAATGGATTTTGCAATGTCCCACGTGGCGGAACTTGCCACGTGCCACGTGGCACCGATCGACCGGTGACCGGCACCGGCACCTGGGGGCCGAACTGGCGCATCGAACGGTGCCACGCGCGTGTTGCTGTGCCTCTTCGTCAGCGAGCTGTGGCCAAACGCCTCAGACAAACAAACAGACAGACATACAAAGTCACTACACAAATAGGCTGCTGCCCCAGTATAAACCTCCGGTATTGGACTTCGTCAAAACCTACGGTTTTGACTAGTGCGGACCCATTTCGGTGGAACGGGTTTGGGTCCGGGGCAAAACCGTATCCATCATTTCACGAGGAAGCAGATTTTGCATGGCCACGTGGCGGCACGTGCCACGTGGCACCGATCGAGCGGCGACCGGCACCATCATCTGTCACTCGCCGAACTCTATCGGTGTACCAAATTTGGTGTCGCTACATCAAAATTTCCCGAAATCCGAGGACCCCCACGCGATAAAAGGTTTACCCCCTGGGGGCTTTCGTTTGCCCCCCTCGGGGTCGGCAACCGCAAAGGATTTTCCGCACCCATGTGGACTACCCGCCCACCGAATTTGGTCGCCCTGCGTCCACACGTGTGGCCGGCACGTGTGGGCAAATGGATTTTGCAATGTCCCACGTGGCGGCACGTACCACGTTCCACGTGGCACCAATCGACCGTCCACCGGCACCGGCACCTGGGGGCCGAACTGGCGCATCGGACGGTGCCACGCGCGTGTTGCTGTGCCTCTTCGTCAGCGAGCTGTGGCCAAACGCCTCAGACAGACAGACAGACAGACAAACATACAGACATACAAAGTCACTACACCAATAGGCTGCCCCAGTATAAACCTCCGGTATTTGACTTTGTCAAAACCTACGGTTTTGGCTAGTGCGGACCCATTTCGGTGGATCGGGTTTGGGTCCGGGGCAAAACCGTAGCCATCATTTCACGTGGAAGCAGATTTTGCATGGCCACGTGGTGGCACGTGTCACGTGGCACCGACCGGCACCATCAACTGTCACTCGCCGAGCTCTATCGGTTACCCAAATTTGGTGTCGCTACATTAAAATTTCCCGAAATCCGAGGACCCCCACGCGATAAAAGGTTTACCCCCTGGGGGCTTTCGTTTGCCCCCCTAGGGGTCGGCAACCGCAAAGGATTTTCCGCACCCATGTGGACTACCCGCCCACCGAATTTGGTCGCCCTGCGTCCACTGGTATGGGCGGCACGTGTGGGCAAATGGATTTTGCAATGTCCCACGTGGCGGCACGTACCACGTGCCACGTGGCACCAATCGACCGGCCACCGGTACCGACACCTGGGGGCCGAACTGGCGCATCGGACGGTGCCACGCGCGTGTTGCTGTGCCTCTTCGTCAGCGAGCTGTGGCCAAACGCCTCAGACAGACAAACAGACAGACAGACAAACATACAAAGTCACTACACCAATAGGCTGCCCCAGTATAAACCTCTGGTATTTGACTTCGTCAAAACCTACGGTTTTGACTAGTGCGGACCCATTTCGGTGGATCGGGTTTGGGTCCAGGGCAAAACCGTAGCCATCATTTCACGAGGAAGCAGATTCTGCATGGCCACGTGGCGGCACGTGCCACGTGGCACCAATCGAGCGGCGACCGGCACCATCATCTGTCACTCGCCGAACTCTATCGGTGTACCAAATTTGGCGTCGCTACATCAAAATTTCCCGAAATCCGAGAACCCCAGCCGATAAAAGGTTTACCCCCCTGGGGGCTTTTGTTTAACCCCCTCGGGGTCGGCAACCGCAAAGGATTTTCCGGACCCATGCGGACTACCCGCCCACCGAATTTGGTCGCCCTGCGTCCACACGTGTGGGTGGCACGTGTGGGCAAATGGATTTGGCAATTTCCCACGTGGCGGCACTTGCCACGTGCCACGTGGCACCAATCGACCGGCCACTGGCACCGACACCTGGGGGCCGAACTGGCGCATCGGACGGTGCCACGCGCGTGTTGCTGTGCCTCTTCGTCAGCGAGCTGTGGCCAAACGCCTCAGACAGACAGACATACAAACAGACATACAAAGTCACTACACCAATAGGCTGCCCCAGTATAAACCTCTGGTATTTGACTTTGTCAAAACCTACGGTTTTAACTAGTGCGGACCCATTTCGGTGGATCGGGTTTGGGTCCGGGGCAACACCGTAGCCATATATTTCACGAGGAGCGCCCACGTGGCGGCACGTGGCACGTGCCACGTGGCACGGATCGAGCTGCGACCGGCACCATCATCTGTCACTCGCCAAGCTCTATCGGTTACCAAAATTTGGTGTCGCTACATCAAAATTTCCCGAAATCCGAGGACCCCACGCGATAAAAGGTTTAACCCCCTGGGGGCTGTTGTTTACCCCTCTCGGCGTCGGCAACCCCACAGGATGTTCCGCCCCAATGTGGACTACCTGCCCACCGAGTTTGGTCGCCCTGCGTCCACACGTGTGGGCGGCACGTGTGGGCAAATGGATTTTGCAATGTCCCACGTGGCGGCACTTGCCACGTGCCACGTGGCACCAATCGACCGGTGACCGGCACCGGCACCTGGGGGCCGAACTGGCGCATCGAACGGTGCCACGCGCGTGTTGCTGTGCCTCTTCGTCAGCGAGCTGTGGCCAAACGCCTCAGACAGACAAACAAACAGACAGACAAACAAACATACAAAGTCACTACACAAATAGGCTGCTGCCCCAGTATAAACCTCCGGTATTTGACTTCGTCAAAACCTACGGTTTTGACTAGTTCGGACCCATTTCGGTGGATCGGGTTTGGGTCCGGGGCAAAAGAGTAGCCATCATTTCACGAGGAAGCAGATTTTGCATGGCCACGTGGCGGCACGTGGCACGTGCCACGTGGCACCGACCGGCACCATCAACTGTCACTCGCCGAGCTCTATCGGTGTACCAAATTTGGTGTCGCTACATCAAAATTTCCCGAAATCCGAGGACCCCCACGCGATAAAAGGTTTCCCCCTGGGGGCTTTCGTTTGCCCCCCTCGGGGTCGGCAACCGCAAAGGATTTTCTGCACCCATGTGGACTACCCGCCCACCGAATTTGGTCGCCCTGCGTCCACACGTGTGGGCGGCACGTGTGGGCAAATGGATTTTGCAATGTCCCACGTGGCGGCACGTACCACGTGCCACGTGGCACCAATCGACCGGCCACCGGCACCGACACCTGGGGGCCGAACTTGGGCATCGGACGGTGCCACGCGCGTGTTGCTGTGCCTCTTCGTCAGCGAGCTGTGGCCAAACGCCTCAGACAGACAGACATACAAACAGACATACAAAGTCACTACACCAATAGGCTGCCCCAGTATAAACCTCTGGTATTTGACTTTGTCAAAACCTACGGTTTTGACTAGTGCGGACCCATCTTTGTGATCGGGTTTGGGTCCGGGGCAAAACCGTAGCCATCATTTCACGAGGAAGCAGATTTTGCATGGCCACGTGGCGGCACGTGGCACGTGCCACGTGGCACCGACCGAGCGGAGACCGGCACCATCATCTGTCACTCGCCGAGCTCTATCGGTTACCCAAATTTGGTGTCGCTACATCAAAATTTCCCGAAATCCGAGGACCCCACGCGATAAAAGGTTTACCCCCCTGGGGGCTTTTGTTTACCCCTCTCGTGGTCGGCAAACCCACAGGATGTTCCGCACCCATATGGACTACCCACCCACCGAGTTTGGTCGCCCTGCGCTTACACGTGTGGGCGGCACGTGTGGGCAAATGAATTTTGCAATGTCCCACGTCGCGGCACTTGCCACGTGCCACGTGGCACCGATCGACCGGTGACCGGCACCGGCACCTGGGGGCCGAACTGGCGCATCGAACGGTGCCACGCGCGTGTTGCTGTGCCTCTTTGTCAGCGAGCTGTGGCCAAACGCCTCAGACAAACAGGCAGACATACAAAGTCACTACACAAATAGGCTGCTGCCCCAGTATAAGCCTCCGGTATTGGACTTCGTCAAAACCTACGGTTTTGACTAGTGCGGACCCATTTCGGTGGATCGGGTTTGGGTCCGGGGCAAAACCGTAGCCATATACTACGGTTTTGATAAGCCCACGTGGCGGCACGTGGCACGTGCCACGTGGCACCGATCGAGCGGCGACCGGCACCTTCATCTGTCACTCGCCGAGCTCTATCGGTGTACCAAATTTGGTGTCGCTACATCAAAATTTCCCGAAATCCGAGGACCCCCACGCGATAAAAGGTTTACCCCCTGGGGGCTTTCGTTTGCCTCCCTCGGGGTCGGCAACCGCAAAGGATTTTCCGCACCCATGTGGACTACCCGCCCACCGAATTTGGTCACCCTGCGTCCACACGTGTGGGCGGCACGTGTGGGCAAATGGATTTTGCAATGTCCCACGGGGCGGCACGTACCACGTGCCACGTGGCACCAATCGACCGGCCACCGGAACGGGCACCTGGGGGCCGAACTGTCGCATCGGACGGTGCCACGCGCGTGTTGCTGTGCCTCTTCGTCAGCGAGCTGTTGCCAAACGCCTCAGACAGACAAACAAACAGACAAACAAACAGACATACAAAGTCACTACACAAATAGGCTGCTGCCCCAGTATAAACCTCTGGTATTTTACTTCGTCAAAACCTACGGTTTTGACTAGTGCGGACCCATTTCGGTGGATCGGGTTTGGGTCCGGGGCAAAACCGTAGCCATTTGTTGGAACGTCACGAGGAGCGCCGTCAAACAAAATTGGACAAGAAAAGCATAGAAAAAGCAAATGCCCTCGATGGGATTCGAACACGGGACTCCAGCGACACATAAATAATAGCAGCAGGGAGCTCTGACCACGAGCTACCCACACATACCAAATTTGGTGCGTCTAGCTCTCATAACTCCCGAGTAGTGGCCGACCGAATTGAGGAACCCGCTAAAACAAAGTTGCACGTGCCTGCCGCACGTGCTTTGGGGGCGCCACCGTTGCCACCCTCCAAGGTCACTCCGCACCCATGAGGACTACTCGCCCAACGATTTTGGTCGCGTTGAGTCCACTGGTATGGGCGGCACGGCTGGGTAAGCAGATTTTTCAGTGGCCACGTGGCGGCACGTGGCACGTGCCACGTGGCACCGATCGAAAAACAACGGGCACCATCATATGTCACTCGCTGAGCTCTATCGGTGCACCAAATTTGTTGCGGCTAACGCAAAATTAAATCTCGCAAACAGAGGACCCCGGCGATATCAGGTAAACCCCCCCTAGGGGGGACAACGTGCCCCTCTCGAGAAAATCAGCCCGTATCGTTTTTCGCCACCCATGTGGACTACCCGCCCACCAAGTTTGGTCGCCCTGCGTCCACTGGTATGGGCGGCACGTGTTGGCAAATGGATCTTTCAGTGCCCCACGTGGCGGTACGTGCCACGTGGCACGTGGCACTTATCGACATGTGATTGGCACCAACACCTGAGGGCCGAACCGGCGCATCGGACGGTGCCACGCGCGTGCTGCTGTGCCTTTTCATCAGCGAGCTGTGGCCAAACGTCTCAGACAGACAGACAGACAGACAGACAGACAAACATACAGACATACAAAGTCAATACACAAATAGGCTGCCCCAGTATAAACCTCCGGTATTTGACTATGTCAAAACCTACGGTTTTGACTAGTGCGGACCCATTTCGGTGGATCGGGTTTGGGTCCGGGGCAAAACCGTAGCCATCATTTCACGAGGAAGCAAATTGTGCATGGCCACGTGGCGGCACGTGCCACGTGGCACCGATCGAGCGGCGACCGGCACCATCATCTGTCACTCGCCGAACTCTATCGGTGTACCAAATTTGGTGTCGCTACATCAAAATTTCCCGAAATCCGAGGACCCCCACGCGATAAAAGGTTTACCCCCTGGGGCTTTCGTTTGCCCCCCTCGGGGTCGGCAACCGCAAAGGATTTTCCGCACCCATGTGGACTACCCGCCCACCGAATTTGGTCGCCCTGCGCCCACACGTGTGGGCGGCACGTGTGGGCAAATGGATTTTGCAATGTCCCACGTGGCGGCACTTGCCACGTGCCAACGTGGCGGCACTTGGCACCGATCGACCGGTGACCGGCACCGGCACCTGGGGGCCGAACTGGCGCATCGAACGGTGCCACGCGCGTGTTGCTGTGCCTCTTCGTCAGTGAGCTGTGGCCAAACGCCTCAGACAAGCAAGCCAACAAACAAACAGACAGACATACAAAGTCACTACACAAATAGGCTGCTGCCCCAGTATAAACCTCCGGTATTGGACTTTGTCAAAACCTACGGTTTTGACTAGTGCGGACCCATCTTTGTGATCGGGTTTGGGTCCGGGGCAAAACCGTAGCCATCATTTCACGAGGAAGCAGATTTTGCATGGCCACGTGGCGGCACGTGGCACGTGCCACGTGGCACCGACCGAGCGGAGACCGGCACCATCATCTGTCACTCGCCGAGCTCTATCGGTTACCCAAATTTGGTGTCGCTACATCAAAATTTCCCGAAATCCGAGGACCCCACCCGATAAAAGGTTTACCCCCCTGGGGGCTTTTGTTTACCCCTCTCGGGGTCGGCAACCCCACAGGATGTTCCGCACCCATATGGACTACCCACCCACCGAGTTTTGTCGCCCTGCGTCCACACGTGTGGGCGGCACGTGTGGGCAAATGGATCTTGCAATGTCCCACGTGGCGGCACGTACCACGTGCCACGTGGCACCGATCGACCGGTGACCGGCACCGGCACCTGGGGGCCGAACTGGCGCATCGAACGGTGCCACGCGCGTGTTGCTGTGCCTCTTCGTCAGCGAGCTGTGGCCAAACACCTCAGACAGACAAACAAACAGACAGACAGACAGACATACAAAGTCACTACACAAATAGGCTGCTGCCCCAGTATAAACCTCCGGTATTTGACTTCGTCAAAACCTACGGTTTTGACTAGTGCGGACCCATCTTTGTGATCGGGTTTGGGTCCGGGGCAAAACCGTAGCCATCCTTTCACGAGGAAGCAGATTTTGCATGGCCACGTGGCGGCACGTGGCACGTGCCACGTGGCACCGACCGAGCGGAGACCGGCACCATCATCTGTCACTCGCCGAGCTCTATCGGTGTACCAAATTTGCTGTCGCTACATCAAAATTTCCCGAAATCCGAAGACCCCGACGCGATAAAAGGTTTACCCCCTGGGGGCTTTCGTTTGCCCCCCTCGGGGTCGGCAACCGCAAAGGATTTTCCGCACCCATGTGGACTACCCGCCTACCGAATTTAGTCGCCCTGCGTCCACACGTGTGGGCGGCACGTGTGGGCAAATGGATTTTGCAATGTCCCACGTGGCGGCACGTACCACGTGCCACGTGGCACCAATCAACCGGCCACCGGCACCGACACCTGGGGGCCGAACTTGCGCATCGGACGGTGCCACGCGCGTGTTGCTGTGCCTCTTCGTCAGCGAGCTGTGGCCAAACGCCTCAGACAGACAGACATACAAACAGACATACAAAGTCACTACACCAATAGGCTGCCCCAGTATAAACCTCTGGTATTTGACTTTGTCAAAACCTACGGTTTTGACTAGTGCGGACCCATCTTTGTGATCGGGTTTGGGTCCGGGGCAAAACCGTAGCCATCATTTCACGAGGAAGCAGATTTTGCATGGCCACGTGGCGGCACGTGGCACGTGCCACGTGGCACCGACCGAGCGGAGACCGGCACCATCATCTGTCACTCGCCGAGCTCTATCGGTTACCCAAATTTGGTGTCGCTACATCAAAATTTCCCGAAATCCGAGGACCCCACGCGATAAAAGGTTTACCCCCTGGGGGCTTTTGTTTACCCCTCTCGTGGTCGGCAACCCCACAGGATGTTCCGCACCCATATGGACTACCCACCCACCGAGTTTGGTCGCCCTGCGTTTACACGTGTGGGCGGCACGTGTGGGCAAATGGATTTTGCAATGTCCCACGTCGCGGCACTTGCCACGTGCCACGTGGCACCGATCGACCGGTGACCGGCACCGGCACCTGGGGGCCGAACTGGCGCATCGAACGGTGCCACGCGCGTGTTGCTGTGCCTCTTTGTCAGCGAGCTGTGGCCAAACGCCTCAGACAAACAGGCAGACATACAAAGTCACTACACAAATAGGCTGCTGCCCCAGTATAAGCCTCCGGTATTGGACTTCGTCAAAACCTACGGTTTTGACTAGTGCGGACCCATTTCGGTGGATCGGGTTTGGGTCCGGGGCAAAACCGTAGCCATATACTACGGTTTTGATAAGCCCACGTGGCGGCACGTGGCACGTGCCACGTGGCACCGATCGAGCGGCGACCGGCACCATCATCTGTCACTCGCCGAGCTCTATCGGTGTACCAAATTTTGTGTCGCTACATCAAATTTTCCCGAAATCCGAGGACCCCCACGCGATAAAAGGTTTACCCCTGGGGGCTTTCGTTTGCCCCCCTCGGGGTCGGCAACCGCAAAGGATTTTCCGCACCCATGTGGACTACCCGCCCACCGAATTTGGTCGCCCTGCGTCCACACGTGTGGGCGGCACGTGTGGGCAAATGGATTTTGCAATGTCCCACGGGGCGGCACGTACCACGTGCCACGTGGCACCAATCGACCGGCCACCGGAACGGGCACCTGGGGGCCGAACTGTCGCATCGGACGGTGCCACGCGCGTGTTGCTGTGCCTCTTCGTCAGCGAGCTGTTGCCAAACGCCTCAGACAGACAAACAAACAGACAAACAAACAGACATACAAAGTCACTACACAAATAGGCTGCTGCCCCAGTATAAACCTCTGGTATTTTACTTCGTCAAAACCTACGGTTTTGACTAGTGCGGACCCATTTCGGTGGATCGGGTTTGGGTCCGGGGCAAAACCGTAGCCATTTGTTGGAACGTCACGAGGAGCGCCGACAAACAAAATTGGACAAGAAAAGCATAGAAAAAGCAAATGCCCTCGATGGGATTCGAACACGGGACTCCAGCGACACATAAATAATAGCAGCAGGGAGCTCTGACCACGAGCTACCCACACATACCAAATTTGGTGCGTCTAGCTCTCATAACTCCCGAGTAGTGGCCGACCGAATTGAGGAACCCGCTAAAACAAAGTTGCACGTGCCTGCCGCGCGTGCTTTGGGGGCGCCACCGTTGCCACCCTCCAAGGTCACTCCGCACCCATGAGGACTACTCGCCCAACGATTTTGGTCGCGTTGAGTCCACTGGTATGGGCGGCACGGCTGGGTAAGCAGATTTTTCAGTGGCCACGTGGCGGCACGTGGCACGTGCCACGTGGCACCGATCGAAAAACAACGGGCACCATCATATGTCACTCGCTGAGTTCTATCGGTGCACCAAATTTGTTGCGGCTAACGCAAAATTAAATCTCGCAAACAGAGGACCCCGGCGATATCAGGTAACCCCCCCCCCCCCCCTAGGGGGGACAACGTGCCCCTCTCGAGAAAATCAGCCGGTATCGTTTTTCGCCACCCATGTGGACTACCCGCCCACCAAGTTTGGTCGCCCTGCGTCCACTGGTATGGGCGGCACGTGTTGGCAAATGGATCTTGCAGTGCCCCACGTGGCGGCACGTGCCACGTGGCACGTGGCACTTATCGACATGTGATTGGCACCGACACCTGAGGGCCGAACTGGCGCATCGGACGGTGCCACGCGCGTGCTGCTGTGCCTTTTCGTCAGCGAGCTGTGGCCAAACGCCTCAGACAGACAGACAGACAGACAGACAGACAAACATACAGACATACAAAGTCAATACACAAATAGGCTGCCCCAGTATAAACCTCCGGTATTTGACTATGTCAAAACCTACGGTTTTGACTAGTGCGGACCCATTTCGGTGGATCGGGTTTGGGTCCGGGGCAAAACCGTAGCCATCATTTCACGAGGAAGCAGATTTTGCATGGCCACGTGGCGGCACGTGCCACATGGCACCGATCGAGCGGCGACCGGCACCATCATCTGTCACTCGCCGAACTCTATCGGTGTACCAAATTTGGTGTCGCTACATCAAAATTTCCCGAAATCTGAGGACCCCACGCGATAAAAGGTTTACCCCCTGGGGGCTTTCGTTTGCCCCCCTCCGGGTCGGCAACCGCAAAGGATTTTCCGCACCCATGTGGACTACCCTCCCACCGAATTTGGTCGCCCTGCGTCCACACGTGTGGGCGGCACGTGTGGGCAAATGGATTTTGCAATGTCCCACGTGGCGGCACGTACCACGTTCCACGTGGCACCAATCGACCGGCCACTGGCACCGGCACCTGGGGGCCGAACTGGCGCATCGGACGGTGCCACGTGCGTGTTGCTGTGCCTCTTCGTCAGCGAGCTGTGGCCAAACGCCTCAGACAGACAGACAGACAGACAAACATACAGACAGACAAAGTCACTACACAAATAGGCTGCTGCCCCAGTATAAACCTCTGGTATTTGACTTCGTCAAAACCTACGGTTTTGACTAGTGCGGACCCATCTTTGTGATCGGGTTTGGGTCCGGGGCAAAACCGTAGCCATCATTTCGCGAGGAAGCAGATTTTGCATGGCCACGTGGCGGCACGTGGCACGTGCCACGTGACACCGACCGAGCGGAGACCGGCACCATCATCTGTCACTCGCCGAGCTCTATCGGTTACCCAAATTTGGTGTCGCTACATCAAAATTTCCCGAAATCCGAGGATCCCACGCGATAAAAGGTTTACCCCTATGGGGGCTTTTGTTTACCCCTCTCGGGGTCGGCAACCCCACAGGATGTTCCGCACCCATATGGACTACCCACCCACCGAGTTTGGTCGCCCTGCGTCCACACGTGTAGGCGGCACGTGTGGGCAAATGGATTTTTCAATGTCCCACGTGGCGGCACTTGCCACGTGCCACGTGGCACCGATCGACCAGTGACCGGCACCGGCACCTGGGGGCCGAACAGGCGCATCCAACGGTGCCACGCGCGTGTTGCTGTGCCTCTTCGTCAGCGAGCAGTGGTCAAACGCCTCAGACAAACAAACAGACAAACATACAAAGTCACTACACAAATAGGCTGCTGCCCCAGTATAAACCTCCGGTATTGGACTTCGTCAAAACGTAAGGTTTTGACTAGTGCGGACCCATTTCGGTGGATCGGGTTTGGGTCCGGGGCAAAACCGTAGCCATCATTTCACGAGGAAGCAGATTTTGCATGGCCACGTGGCGGCACGTGGCACGTGCCACGTGGCACCGACCGGCACCATCAACTGTCACTCGCCGAGCTCTATCGGTGTACCAAATTTGGTGTCGCTACATCAAAATTTCCCGAAATCCGAGGACCCCCACGCGATAAAAGGTTTACCCCCTGGGGGCTTTCGTTTGCCCCCCTCGGGGTCGGCAACCGCAAAGGATTTTCTGCACCCATGTGGACTACCCGCCCACCGAATTTGGTCGCCCTGCGTCCACACGTGTGGGCGGCACGTGTGGGCAAATGGATTTTGCAATGTCCCACGGGCCGGCAGGTACCACGTGCCACGTCGCACCAATCGACCGGCCACCGGCACCGGCACCTGGGGCCCGAACTGGCGTATCGAACGGTGCCACGCGCGTGTTGCTGTGCCTCTTCGTCAGCGAGCTGTGGCAAAACGCCTCAGACAGACAGACCAACAAACAGACAGACAAACATACAAAGTCACTACACAAATAGGCTGCCCCAGTATAAACCTCCGGTATTTGACTTTGTCAAAACCTACGGTTTTGACTAGTGCGGACCCATCTTTGTGATCGGGTTTGGGTCCGGGGCAAAACCGTAGCCATCATTTCACGAGGAAGCAGATTTTGCATGGCCACGTGGCGGCACGTGCCACGTGGCACCGATCGAGCGGCGACCGGCACCATCATCTGTCACTCGCCGAACTCTATCGGTGTACCAAATTTGGTGTCGCTACATCAAAATTTCCCGAAATCCGGGGACCCCCACGCGATTAAAGGTTTACCCCCTGGGGGCTTTCGTTTGCCCCCCTCGGGGTCGGCAACCGCAAATAATTTTCCGCACCCATGTGGACTACCCGCCCACCGAATTTGGTCGCCCTGCGTCCACACGTGTGTGCGGCACGTGTGGGCAAATGGATTTTGCAATGTCCCACGTGGCGGCACTTGCCACGTGCCACGTGGCACCGATCGACCGGTGACCGGCACCGGCACCTGGGGGCCGAACTGGCGCATCGAACGGTGCCACGCGCGTGTTGCTGTGCCTCTTCGTCAGTGAGCTGTGGCCAAACGCCTCAGACAAGCAAGCAAACAAACAAACAGACAGACATACAAAGTCACTACACAAATAGGCTGCTGCCCCAGTATAAACCTCCGGTATTGGACTTTGTCAAAACCTACGGTTTTGACTAGTGCGGACCCATCTTTGTGATCGGGTTTGGGTCCGGGGCAAAACCGTAGCCATCATTTCACGAGGAAGCATATTTTGCATGGCCACGTGGCGGCACGTGGCACGTGCCACATGGCACCGACCGGCACCATCAACTGTCACTCGCCGAGCTCTATCGGTGTACCAAATTTGGTGTCGCTACATCAAAATTTCCCGAAATCCGAGGACCCCCACGCGATAAAAGGTTTACCCCCTGGGGGCTTTCGTTTGCCCCCCTCGGGGTCGGCAACCGCAAAGGATTTTCTGCACCCATGTGGACTACCCGCCCACCGAATTTGGTCGCCCTGCGTCCACACGTGTGGGCGGCACGTGTGGGCAAATGGATTTTGCAATGTCCCACGGGCCGGCACGTACCACGTGCCACGTCGCACCAATCGACCGGCCACCGGCACCGGCACCTGGGGGCCGAACTGGCGCATCGAACGGTGCCACGCGCGTGTTGCTGTGCCTCTTCGTCAGCGAGCTGTGGCAAAACGCCACAGACAGACAGACAAACAAACAGACAGACAAACATACAAAGTCAATACACAAATAGGCTGCTGCCCCAGTATAAACCTCTGGTATTTGACTTCGTCAAAACCTACGGTTTTGAAAACCTCTGGTATTTGACTTCGTCAAAACCTACGGTTTTGACTAGTGCGGACCCATCTTTGTGATCGGGTTTGGGTCCGGGGCAAAATCGTAGCCATCATTTCACGAGGAAGCAGATTTTGCATGGCCACGTGGCGGCACGTGGCACGTGCCACGTGGCTCCGACCGGCACCATCAACTGTCACTCGCCGAGCTCTATCGGTGTACCAAATTTGGTGTCGCTACATCAAAATTTCCCGAAATCCGAGGACCCCCACGCGATAAAAGGTTTACCCCTGGGGGCTTTCGTTTGCCCCCCTCGGGGTCGGCAACCGCAAAGGATTTTCCGCACCCATGTCGACTACCCGCCCACCGAATTTGGTCGCCCTGCGTCCACACGTGAGGGCGGCACGTGTGGGCAAATGGATTTTGCAATGTCCCACGGGGCGGCACGTACCACGTGCCACGTGGCACCAATCGACCGGCCACCGGCACCGGCACCTGGGGGCCGAACTGGCGCATCGGACAGTCTCACGCGCGTGTTGCTGTGCCTCTTCGTCAGCGAGCTGTGGACAAACGCCTCAGACAGACAAACAGACAGACAGACAGACAGACAAACATACAAAGTCACCACACAAATAGGCTGCCCCAGTATAAACCTCCGGTATTTGACTTTGTCAAAATCTACGGTTTTGACTAGTGCGGACCCATCTTTGTGATCGGGTTTGGGTCCGGGGCAAAACCGTAACCATCATTTCACGAGGAAGCAGATTTTGCATGGCCACGTGGCGGCACGTGCCACGTGGCACCGATCGAGCGGCGACCGGCACCATCATCTGTCACTCGCCGAACTCTATCGGTGTACCAAATTTGGTGTCGCTACATCAAAATTTCCCGAAATCCGAGGACCCCCACGCGAAAAAAGGTTTACCCCCTGGGGGCTTTCGTTTGCCCCCCTCGGGGTCGGCAACCGCAAAGGATTTTCCGCACCCATGTGGACTACCCGCCCACCGAATTTGGTCGCCCTGCGTCCACACGTGTGGGCGGCACGTGTGGGCAAATGGATTTTGCAATGTCCCACGTGGCGGCACGTACCACGTTCCACGTGGCACCAATCGACCGGCCACCGGCACCGGCACCTGGGGGCCGAACTGGCGCATCGGACGGTGCCACGCGCGTGTTGCTGTGCCTCTTCGTCAGCGAGCTGTGGCCAAACGCCTCAGACAGACAGACATACAAACAGACATGCAAAGTCACTACACCAATAGGCTGCCCCAGTATAAACCTCTGGTATTTGACTTCGTCAAAACCTACGGTTTTGACTAGTGCGGACCCATTTCGGTGGATCGGGTTTGGGTCCGGGGCAAAACCGTAGCCATCATTTCACGAGGACGCAGATTTTGCATGGCCACGTGGCGGCACGTGCCACGTGGCACCGATCGAGCGGCGACCGGCACCATCATCTGTCACTCGCCGAACTCTATCGGTGTACCAAATTTGGTGTCGCTACATCAAAATTTACCGAAATCCGTGGACCCCCACGCGATAAAAGGTTTACATCCTGGGGGCTTTCGTTTGCCCCCCTCGGGGTCGGCAACCGCAAAGGATTTTCCGCACCCATGTGGACTACCCGCCCACCGAATTTGGTCGCCCTGCGTCCACACGTGTGGGCGGCACGTGTGGGCAAATGGATTTTGCAATGTCCCACGTGGCGGCACTTGCCACGTGCCACGTGGCACCGATCGACCGGTGACCGGCACCGGCACCTGGGGGCCGAACTGGCGCATCGAACGGTGCCACGCGCGTGTTGCTGTGCCTCTTCGTCAGTGAGCTGTGGCCAAACGCCTCAGACAAGCAAGCAAACAAACAAACAGACAGACATACAAAGTCACTACACAAATAGGCTGCTGCCCCAGTATAAACCTCCGGTATTGGACTTTGTCAAAACCTACGGTTTTGACTAGTGCGGACCCATCTTTGTGATCGGGTTTGGGTCCGGGGCAAAACCGTAGCCATCATTTCACGAGGAAGCAGATTTTGCATGGCCACGTGGCGGCACGTGGCACGTGCCACGTGGCACCGACCGGCACCATCAACTGTCACTCGCCGAGCTCTATCGGTGTACCAAATTTGGTGTCGCTACATCAAAAATTTCCGAGAAATTCGAGGACCCCCACGCGATAAAAGGTTTACCCCCTGGGGGCTTTTGTTTGCCCCCCTCGGGGTCGTCAACCGCAAAGGATTTTCCGCACCCATGTGGACTACCCGCCCACCGAATTTGGTCGCCCTGCGTCCACACGTGTGGGCGGCACGTGTGGGCAAATGGATTTTGCAATGTCCCACGTGGCGGCTTTTGCCACGTGCCACGTGGCACCGATCGACCGGTGACCGGCACCGGCACCTGGGGACCGAACTGGCGCATCGAACGGTGCCACGCGCGTGTTGCTGTGCCTCTTCGTCAGTGAGCTGTGGCCAAACGCCTCAGACAAGCAAGCCAACAAACAAACAGACAGACATACAAAGTCACTACACAAATAGGCTGCTGCCCCAGTATAAACCTCCGGTATTGGACTTTGTCAAAACCTACGGTTTTGACTAGTGCGGACCCATCTTTGTGATCGGGTTTGGGTCCGGGGCAAAACCGTAGCCATCATTTCACGAGGAAGCAGATTTTGCATGGCCACGTGGCGGCACGTGGCACGTGCCACGTGGCACCGACCGAGCGGAGACCGGCACCATCATCTGTCACTCGCCGAGCTCTATCGGTTACCCAAATTTGGTGTCGCTACATCAAAATTTCCCGAAATCCGAGGACCCCACCCGATAAAAGGTTTACCCCCCTGGGGGCTTTTGTTTACCCCTCTCGGGGTCGGCAACCCCACAGGATGTTCCGCACCCATATGGACTACCCACCCACCGAGTTTTGTCGCCCTGCGTCCACACGTGTGGGCGGCACGTGTGGGCAAATGGATCTTGCAATGTCCCACGTGGCGGCACGTACCACGTGCCACGTGGCACCGATCGACCGGTGACCGGCACCGGCACCTGGGGGCCGAACTGGCGCATCGAACGGTGCCACGCGCGTGTTGCTGTGCCTCTTCGTCAGCGAGCTGTGGCCAAACACCTCAGACAGACAAACAAACAGACAGACAGACAGACATACAAAGTCACTACACAAATAGGCTGCTGCCCCAGTATAAACCTCCGGTATTTGACTTCGTCAAAACCTACGGTTTTGACTAGTGCGGACCCATCTTTGTGATCGGGTTTGGGTCCGGGGCAAAACCGTAGCCATCCTTTCACGAGGAAGCAGATTTTGCATGGCCACGTGGCGGCACGTGGCACGTGCCACGTGGCACCGACCGAGCGGAGACCGGCACCATCATCTGTCACTCGCCGAGCTCTATCGGTGTACCAAATTTGCTGTCGCTACATCAAAATTTCCCGAAATCCGAAGACCCCGACGCGATAAAAGGTTTACCCCCTGGGGGCTTTCGTTTGCCCCCCTCGGGGTCGGCAACCGCAAAGGATTTTCCGCACCCATGTGGACTACCCGCCTACCGAATTTAGTCGCCCTGCGTCCACACGTGTGGGCGGCACGTGTGGGCAAATGGATTTTGCAATGTCCCACGTGGCGGCACGTACCACGTGCCACGTGGCACCAATCAACCGGCCACCGGCACCGACACCTGGGGGCCGAACTTGCGCATCGGACGGTGCCACGCGCGTGTTGCTGTGCCTCTTCGTCAGCGAGCTGTGGCCAAACGCCTCAGACAGACAGACATACAAACAGACATACAAAGTCACTACACCAATAGGCTGCCCCAGTATAAACCTCTGGTATTTGACTTTGTCAAAACCTACGGTTTTGACTAGTGCGGACCCATCTTTGTGATCGGGTTTGGGTCCGGGGCAAAACCGTAGCCATCATTTCACGAGGAAGCAGATTTTGCATGGCCACGTGGCGGCACGTGGCACGTGCCACGTGGCACCGACCGAGCGGAGACCGGCACCATCATCTGTCACTCGCCGAGCTCTATCGGTTACCCAAATTTGGTGTCGCTACATCAAAATTTCCCGAAATCCGAGGACCCCACGCGATAAAAGGTTTACCCCCTGGGGGCTTTTGTTTACCCCTCTCGTGGTCGGCAACCCCACAGGATGTTCCGCACCCATATGGACTACCCACCCACCGAGTTTGGTCGCCCTGCGTTTACACGTGTGGGCGGCACGTGTGGGCAAATGGATTTTGCAATGTCCCACGTCGCGGCACTTGCCACGTGCCACGTGGCACCGATCGACCGGTGACCGGCACCGGCACCTGGGGGCCGAACTGGCGCATCGAACGGTGCCACGCGCGTGTTGCTGTGCCTCTTTGTCAGCGAGCTGTGGCCAAACGCCTCAGACAAACAGGCAGACATACAAAGTCACTACACAAATAGGCTGCTGCCCCAGTATAAGCCTCCGGTATTGGACTTCGTCAAAACCTACGGTTTTGACTAGTGCGGACCCATTTCGGTGGATCGGGTTTGGGTCCGGGGCAAAACCGTAGCCATATACTACGGTTTTGATAAGCCCACGTGGCGGCACGTGGCACGTGCCACGTGGCACCGATCGAGCGGCGACCGGCACCATCATCTGTCACTCGCCGAGCTCTATCGGTGTACCAAATTTTGTGTCGCTACATCAAATTTTCCCGAAATCCGAGGACCCCCACGCGATAAAAGGTTTACCCCTGGGGGCTTTCGTTTGCCCCCCTCGGGGTCGGCAACCGCAAAGGATTTTCCGCACCCATGTGGACTACCCGCCCACCGAATTTGGTCGCCCTGCGTCCACACGTGTGGGCGGCACGTGTGGGCAAATGGATTTTGCAATGTCCCACGGGGCGGCACGTACCACGTGCCACGTGGCACCAATCGACCGGCCACCGGAACGGGCACCTGGGGGCCGAACTGTCGCATCGGACGGTGCCACGCGCGTGTTGCTGTGCCTCTTCGTCAGCGAGCTGTTGCCAAACGCCTCAGACAGACAAACAAACAGACAAACAAACAGACATACAAAGTCACTACACAAATAGGCTGCTGCCCCAGTATAAACCTCTGGTATTTTACTTCGTCAAAACCTACGGTTTTGACTAGTGCGGACCCATTTCGGTGGATCGGGTTTGGGTCCGGGGCAAAACCGTAGCCATTTGTTGGAACGTCACGAGGAGCGCCGACAAACAAAATTGGACAAGAAAAGCATAGAAAAAGCAAATGCCCTCGATGGGATTCGAACACGGGACTCCAGCGACACATAAATAATAGCAGCAGGGAGCTCTGACCACGAGCTACCCACACATACCAAATTTGGTGCGTCTAGCTCTCATAACTCCCGAGTAGTGGCCGACCGAATTGAGGAACCCGCTAAAACAAAGTTGCACGTGCCTGCCGCGCGTGCTTTGGGGGCGCCACCGTTGCCACCCTCCAAGGTCACTCCGCACCCATGAGGACTACTCGCCCAACGATTTTGGTCGCGTTGAGTCCACTGGTATGGGCGGCACGGCTGGGTAAGCAGATTTTTCAGTGGCCACGTGGCGGCACGTGGCACGTGCCACGTGGCACCGATCGAAAAACAACGGGCACCATCATATGTCACTCGCTGAGTTCTATCGGTGCACCAAATTTGTTGCGGCTAACGCAAAATTAAATCTCGCAAACAGAGGACCCCGGCGATATCAGGTAAACCCCCCCCCCCCCCTAGGGGGGACAACGTGCCCCTCTCGAGAAAATCAGCCGGTATCGTTTTTCGCCACCCATGTGGACTACCCGCCCACCAAGTTTGGTCGCCCTGCGTCCACTGGTATGGGCGGCACGTGTTGGCAAATGGATCTTGCAGTGCCCCACGTGGCGGCACGTGCCACGTGGCACGTGGCACTTATCGACATGTGATTGGCACCGACACCTGAGGGCCGAACTGGCGCATCGGACGGTGCCACGCGCGTGCTGCTGTGCCTTTTCGTCAGCGAGCTGTGGCCAAACGCCTCAGACAGACAGACAGACAGACAGACAGACAAACATACAGACATACAAAGTCAATACACAAATAGGCTGCCCCAGTATAAACCTCCGGTATTTGACTATGTCAAAACCTACGGTTTTGACTAGTGCGGACCCATTTCGGTGGATCGGGTTTGGGTCCGGGGCAAAACCGTAGCCATCATTTCACGAGGAAGCAGATTTTGCATGGCCACGTGGCGGCACGTGCCACATGGCACCGATCGAGCGGCGACCGGCACCATCATCTGTCACTCGCCGAACTCTATCGGTGTACCAAATTTGGTGTCGCTACATCAAAATTTCCCGAAATCTGAGGACCCCACGCGATAAAAGGTTTACCCCCTGGGGGCTTTCGTTTGCCCCCCTCCGGGTCGGCAACCGCAAAGGATTTTCCGCACCCATGTGGACTACCCTCCCACCGAATTTGGTCGCCCTGCGTCCACACGTGTGGGCGGCACGTGTGGGCAAATGGATTTTGCAATGTCCCACGTGGCGGCACGTACCACGTTCCACGTGGCACCAATCGACCGGCCACTGGCACCGGCACCTGGGGGCCGAACTGGCGCATCGGACGGTGCCACGTGCGTGTTGCTGTGCCTCTTCGTCAGCGAGCTGTGGCCAAACGCCTCAGACAGACAGACAGACAGACAAACATACAGACAGACAAAGTCACTACACAAATAGGCTGCTGCCCCAGTATAAACCTCTGGTATTTGACTTCGTCAAAACCTACGGTTTTGACTAGTGCGGACCCATCTTTGTGATCGGGTTTGGGTCCGGGGCAAAACCGTAGCCATCATTTCGCGAGGAAGCAGATTTTGCATGGCCACGTGGCGGCACGTGGCACGTGCCACGTGACACCGACCGAGCGGAGACCGGCACCATCATCTGTCACTCGCCGAGCTCTATCGGTTACCCAAATTTGGTGTCGCTACATCAAAATTTCCCGAAATCCGAGGATCCCACGCGATAAAAGGTTTACCCCTATGGGGGCTTTTGTTTACCCCTCTCGGGGTCGGCAACCCCACAGGATGTTCCGCACCCATATGGACTACCCACCCACCGAGTTTGGTCGCCCTGCGTCCACACGTGTAGGCGGCACGTGTGGGCAAATGGATTTTTCAATGTCCCACGTGGCGGCACTTGCCACGTGCCACGTGGCACCGATCGACCAGTGACCGGCACCGGCACCTGGGGGCCGAACAGGCGCATCCAACGGTGCCACGCGCGTGTTGCTGTGCCTCTTCGTCAGCGAGCAGTGGTCAAACGCCTCAGACAAACAAACAGACAAACATACAAAGTCACTACACAAATAGGCTGCTGCCCCAGTATAAACCTCCGGTATTGGACTTCGTCAAAACGTAAGGTTTTGACTAGTGCGGACCCATTTCGGTGGATCGGGTTTGGGTCCGGGGCAAAACCGTAGCCATCATTTCACGAGGAAGCAGATTTTGCATGGCCACGTGGCGGCACGTGGCACGTGCCACGTGGCACCGACCGGCACCATCAACTGTCACTCGCCGAGCTCTATCGGTGTACCAAATTTGGTGTCGCTACATCAAAATTTCCCGAAATCCGAGGACCCCCACGCGATAAAAGGTTTACCCCCTGGGGGCTTTCGTTTGCCCCCCTCGGGGTCGGCAACCGCAAAGGATTTTCTGCACCCATGTGGACTACCCGCCCACCGAATTTGGTCGCCCTGCGTCCACACGTGTGGGCGGCACGTGTGGGCAAATGGATTTTGCAATGTCCCACGGGCCGGCAGGTACCACGTGCCACGTCGCACCAATCGACCGGCCACCGGCACCGGCACCTGGGGCCCGAACTGGCGTATCGAACGGTGCCACGCGCGTGTTGCTGTGCCTCTTCGTCAGCGAGCTGTGGCAAAACGCCTCAGACAGACAGACCAACAAACAGACAGACAAACATACAAAGTCACTACACAAATAGGCTGCCCCAGTATAAACCTCCGGTATTTGACTTTGTCAAAACCTACGGTTTTGACTAGTGCGGACCCATCTTTGTGATCGGGTTTGGGTCCGGGGCAAAACCGTAGCCATCATTTCACGAGGAAGCAGATTTTGCATGGCCACGTGGCGGCACGTGCCACGTGGCACCGATCGAGCGGCGACCGGCACCATCATCTGTCACTCGCCGAACTCTATCGGTGTACCAAATTTGGTGTCGCTACATCAAAATTTCCCGAAATCCGGGGACCCCCACGCGATTAAAGGTTTACCCCCTGGGGGCTTTCGTTTGCCCCCCTCGGGGTCGGCAACCGCAAATAATTTTCCGCACCCATGTGGACTACCCGCCCACCGAATTTGGTCGCCCTGCGTCCACACGTGTGTGCGGCACGTGTGGGCAAATGGATTTTGCAATGTCCCACGTGGCGGCACTTGCCACGTGCCACGTGGCACCGATCGACCGGTGACCGGCACCGGCACCTGGGGGCCGAACTGGCGCATCGAACGGTGCCACGCGCGTGTTGCTGTGCCTCTTCGTCAGTGAGCTGTGGCCAAACGCCTCAGACAAGCAAGCAAACAAACAAACAGACAGACATACAAAGTCACTACACAAATAGGCTGCTGCCCCAGTATAAACCTCCGGTATTGGACTTTGTCAAAACCTACGGTTTTGACTAGTGCGGACCCATCTTTGTGATCGGGTTTGGGTCCGGGGCAAAACCGTAGCCATCATTTCACGAGGAAGCATATTTTGCATGGCCACGTGGCGGCACGTGGCACGTGCCACATGGCACCGACCGGCACCATCAACTGTCACTCGCCGAGCTCTATCGGTGTACCAAATTTGGTGTCGCTACATCAAAATTTCCCGAAATCCGAGGACCCCCACGCGATAAAAGGTTTACCCCCTGGGGGCTTTCGTTTGCCCCCCTCGGGGTCGGCAACCGCAAAGGATTTTCTGCACCCATGTGGACTACCCGCCCACCGAATTTGGTCGCCCTGCGTCCACACGTGTGGGCGGCACGTGTGGGCAAATGGATTTTGCAATGTCCCACGGGCCGGCACGTACCACGTGCCACGTCGCACCAATCGACCGGCCACCGGCACCGGCACCTGGGGGCCGAACTGGCGCATCGAACGGTGCCACGCGCGTGTTGCTGTGCCTCTTCGTCAGCGAGCTGTGGCAAAACGCCACAGACAGACAGACAAACAAACAGACAGACAAACATACAAAGTCAATACACAAATAGGCTGCTGCCCCAGTATAAACCTCTGGTATTTGACTTCGTCAAAACCTACGGTTTTGAAAACCTCTGGTATTTGACTTCGTCAAAACCTACGGTTTTGACTAGTGCGGACCCATCTTTGTGATCGGGTTTGGGTCCGGGGCAAAATCGTAGCCATCATTTCACGAGGAAGCAGATTTTGCATGGCCACGTGGCGGCACGTGGCACGTGCCACGTGGCTCCGACCGGCACCATCAACTGTCACTCGCCGAGCTCTATCGGTGTACCAAATTTGGTGTCGCTACATCAAAATTTCCCGAAATCCGAGGACCCCCACGCGATAAAAGGTTTACCCCTGGGGGCTTTCGTTTGCCCCCCTCGGGGTCGGCAACCGCAAAGGATTTTCCGCACCCATGTCGACTACCCGCCCACCGAATTTGGTCGCCCTGCGTCCACACGTGAGGGCGGCACGTGTGGGCAAATGGATTTTGCAATGTCCCACGGGGCGGCACGTACCACGTGCCACGTGGCACCAATCGACCGGCCACCGGCACCGGCACCTGGGGGCCGAACTGGCGCATCGGACAGTCTCACGCGCGTGTTGCTGTGCCTCTTCGTCAGCGAGCTGTGGACAAACGCCTCAGACAGACAAACAGACAGACAGACAGACAGACAAACATACAAAGTCACCACACAAATAGGCTGCCCCAGTATAAACCTCCGGTATTTGACTTTGTCAAAATCTACGGTTTTGACTAGTGCGGACCCATCTTTGTGATCGGGTTTGGGTCCGGGGCAAAACCGTAACCATCATTTCACGAGGAAGCAGATTTTGCATGGCCACGTGGCGGCACGTGCCACGTGGCACCGATCGAGCGGCGACCGGCACCATCATCTGTCACTCGCCGAACTCTATCGGTGTACCAAATTTGGTGTCGCTACATCAAAATTTCCCGAAATCCGAGGACCCCCACGCGAAAAAAGGTTTACCCCCTGGGGGCTTTCGTTTGCCCCCCTCGGGGTCGGCAACCGCAAAGGATTTTCCGCACCCATGTGGACTACCCGCCCACCGAATTTGGTCGCCCTGCGTCCACACGTGTGGGCGGCACGTGTGGGCAAATGGATTTTGCAATGTCCCACGTGGCGGCACGTACCACGTTCCACGTGGCACCAATCGACCGGCCACCGGCACCGGCACCTGGGGGCCGAACTGGCGCATCGGACGGTGCCACGCGCGTGTTGCTGTGCCTCTTCGTCAGCGAGCTGTGGCCAAACGCCTCAGACAGACAGACATACAAACAGACATGCAAAGTCACTACACCAATAGGCTGCCCCAGTATAAACCTCTGGTATTTGACTTCGTCAAAACCTACGGTTTTGACTAGTGCGGACCCATTTCGGTGGATCGGGTTTGGGTCCGGGGCAAAACCGTAGCCATCATTTCACGAGGACGCAGATTTTGCATGGCCACGTGGCGGCACGTGCCACGTGGCACCGATCGAGCGGCGACCGGCACCATCATCTGTCACTCGCCGAACTCTATCGGTGTACCAAATTTGGTGTCGCTACATCAAAATTTACCGAAATCCGTGGACCCCCACGCGATAAAAGGTTTACATCCTGGGGGCTTTCGTTTGCCCCCCTCGGGGTCGGCAACCGCAAAGGATTTTCCGCACCCATGTGGACTACCCGCCCACCGAATTTGGTCGCCCTGCGTCCACACGTGTGGGCGGCACGTGTGGGCAAATGGATTTTGCAATGTCCCACGTGGCGGCACTTGCCACGTGCCACGTGGCACCGATCGACCGGTGACCGGCACCGGCACCTGGGGGCCGAACTGGCGCATCGAACGGTGCCACGCGCGTGTTGCTGTGCCTCTTCGTCAGTGAGCTGTGGCCAAACGCCTCAGACAAGCAAGCAAACAAACAAACAGACAGACATACAAAGTCACTACACAAATAGGCTGCTGCCCCAGTATAAACCTCCGGTATTGGACTTTGTCAAAACCTACGGTTTTGACTAGTGCGGACCCATCTTTGTGATCGGGTTTGGGTCCGGGGCAAAACCGTAGCCATCATTTCACGAGGAAGCAGATTTTGCATGGCCACGTGGCGGCACGTGGCACGTGCCACGTGGCACCGACCGGCACCATCAACTGTCACTCGCCGAGCTCTATCGGTGTACCAAATTTGGTGTCGCTACATCAAAAATTTCCGAGAAATTCGAGGACCCCCACGCGATAAAAGGTTTACCCCCTGGGGGCTTTTGTTTGCCCCCCTCGGGGTCGTCAACCGCAAAGGATTTTCCGCACCCATGTGGACTACCCGCCCACCGAATTTGGTCGCCCTGCGTCCACACGTGTGGGCGGCACGTGTGGGCAAATGGATTTTGCAATGTCCCACGTGGCGGCTTTTGCCACGTGCCACGTGGCACCGATCGACCGGTGACCGGCACCGGCACCTGGGGACCGAACTGGCGCATCGAACGGTGCCACGCGCGTGTTGCTGTGCCTCTTCGTCAGTGAGCTGTGGCCAAACGCCTCAGACAAGCAAGCAAACAAACAAACAGACAGATGTTAGGTAGAGACAGCGATCCTTTTCTGGCCGTGTATTGCCGTCCAAACGTCCGCTCAGCTCCAGCGCCAGGTCACAATTGCCACCCGCCCCCGGCTCTCGCTCCGACCCCGAGCGCCGGCGGTCGCAGGGGCGCGCCCAGCTGGAGGCGGACCCGGCCGCCCGCAGAGGCGCGCCCCGCAGGAGGCGCGGCAAGGGCGCCGCACATGTATCATGATTCACGCGCCCCACACACCTCCCCCCAACATAAAATGGAAAGCCTCTGTTTATCATGAAACCAAACACACGCAGAAGAACAAAACAAGACGACAAACAAAACCAAGATCTATTAACAGCTGACCGTGTCGATATCGAGCACGTCGTCTGTTAGCTCCGGCAGTTAGTAACTAAATAAGTTGCACAACTTCTTCACGACCTTTTGGTACCCCAGAGGGCTCAGGTGGACGCCGTCCCGCTTGAACCAATGGCAGGCGATGTCGTTCCGAACCACGTGCCGGCGCCTGACCATGCTGGTCAGGGAGCGTCCGAGGTAGGGCACGAACTGCGCCCCGTGTGCCGCTGCCATCCTCCTCATGGCCTGGTCAGCGCGGAACGCCGGGGTTTCCTCGTATTGTACCCCCATGTCGCACCAGAGTCGAGGAGCCGGGCCTGCCAAAATAACTTCGTTAGAACGTAGCTCCTCCAACACCTCCTCCACGTCCCTTTCGGACAGACCCCTTGGCTCCTCATTGGGCCTGCCGTACACCTCATTACCCCCAAGCCATATAAACACTTTCCCTAGCCTTAGGTTCTGTTTACGAGCCTCATCCTCCCACTCCCGGATGTGCTCCCTAATCAACTGCCTTTCCTTTGACCATGTACTTCCCCGCACAGCCAGGTTCAGCACGAACTCCCTTGGGCCAAGTGGGAGGTCAAGGTTGGCCGCCAAACTATCCCCCCAGGATTAGGTTCAGCTTTCCCTCCCGTGTGCTCTGTTGCGTGGCCGCGCGAGCTGCGCCGGGGATTGCTTGGAGGTACGACCGCTGGCGGCCTGTCTCCGCCAGGCCAGCTGTCGCGGCTGAGTTGGAGGGCGCCTCCTCCGCCAACGCCATCTGGAAGGCCGGCTCCTGCAGCAACTTCCCAAGCTCCATGGCCGTGTCGTCTGCTGTCCCGGTACCATCCTCCTTGGGGAACGTGGGAACATACATTTCTATGAGCCCCCGCACGTCCTCATCATAAATGCCTTGCCCTAAGGCCTCGGCCTCCGTGAGGAGGTCATCTACATCGACGGCTCCCGGGCTGACATAACGACTAGGGGCCTTAATCGAGGGGTCCGCCATCGGTAAATCGAGTGGCGTGACCTCGTCGGCCTCATCACCCCTTATCGACTCTACCGTCGCGTTACCGTCTGGAGATGGTTTTCCCGCGTCGGGTGGCGCCCGTATGCTCTCCGGTGCGTCCACCCGGAGCTGCAGCTCGTCCACCGTGCTCTTGAGGTCGTTGAAGCGAGCCTCCAGCTGGGTGAATCGCTCGGCTGACGGTTGAGCGCAGTCTCGTGCCGTACTAACTTGCTCAGTGAGGTCCATATCTGCCAACATCACCACATCGGTGTGTATCAATGCACACTGCATACACATGGTGCCGAAACGTATATCAACATTCATGCACATATGGACATTGTTGTCTGGGGTACAAAAGGGCCGAAATACGTTACAAGTATCTTAGTGATATAATTAACACCTCTGCGCCCACGTATGCATGCCAAGTGATTGTGTATTTTATGTTGTTTATGTTTATACATCTTTTTATGTTTTACTGGTCCGGGTATCTTACGGTGGGTTTGGACACCCGCCCATATCTCGTCACATATCTGGTAGCCGGCTGTGATAGTTGTTCCGTGGCCCTCTCGCTGGGCACCCACACGAAACTGGGGAGTGGGATACTGTCCTTAGACGTGATGTTTGTGTCGCGATCCTTATGTTCTCCGTCTTCCGACTGCTTCTCTCGCTTGTCACGCGTGGCCGACCGATCCGCTGGGTCGTCCCGTTCTCTCATCTTCATAGGCTTCAGATGGTTGTGGTGAATGTTCGTTTCTTTGCCTCCTGGCATGCTGACCTTGTAGGTGGCTCCTTCCTCGCTAGGGCCCTGCCTCTGTATTATAGTTGCTGGGCCTTTGTAATGCAAGGCCAGCTTGCGCTTGCCACCAACGTTAGCAGTGTGATTCAGCACCCACACTCTCTGGCCGGGCTCGTAAGAAATCTCTCGTGATAATTTCTCGCGTGCTTCCGTCATGTCGTGAGCTGCCTTGTCGATGTTATCTTGGACTTTGGCGTACGCTTCTCTGAGCTGGCGGAGTTTGTTTTCGACATAGGAGTCGATCATCGACACCTCATTCCTCACGCCGAAAAGCTCGTCAACTGGAAGGCGGGCTTCGTGTCCATGCACCAGGAAAAATGGCGTGAACCGGGTCACCGAGTGTTTGGACGTGTTGTAAGCGAAAGTGAGGGACGCCAAATGATCGTCCCAGTCAGATCCACATGGCTTTAGGAATTTTGAGGACATGTCTTTGAGCGTGCGGTTGAATCGCTCCACCATTCCATCACTCTGCGGTCGGTATGGTGATGTTCGGGTCTTCTCGATGCCCAGTCGTCTGCACAGAGACTGGAAGACAGCAGACTCAAACTGCCGGCCTTGGTCACTGTGAAGGCGCTCAGGAACTCCATGTCGCAGCACCATGTCGAGTAGACACTCGGACACCGTCTCAGCAGTCTGATTTGGCATGGCATATGTGGACACATACTTGGTGAAATAGTCCATAACTACCAACGCATACTTGTTTCCGCGCGCAGACATCGGCATCTCAGTGATATCGATAGCCACCCTCTCAAATGGCCTCGAATAGGTGTCCGTACGAAGAGAAGCTTGCATCTTTGGTGTTGGGCTGCTTCGACGCTGACAGGCTTCGCATGTCTCGCAGTGATGGGTGACGTCTTTGCTCATTCCCGGCCAGAAAAACCTAGTCGCTACCTTCTCCTGAGTACGGGCGGTACCCAAATGTCCTGCAGTCTTGTCATCGTGCAGCATGTTCAAGACTGCTTCGCGGTACGTCCGGGGAAGGAGTATTACGGGATCACTGCTGTCTTCATGCCGTCTTAGCTTCATGATGCCCTGCTCCATCGTCAGTTGGTCGAACAATCGAGCCATTGTGCGCAGATTCCTGTTCCTCCTTCGAAGTTCTTTCTTCGGGGGTAGTTTACCTGCCGTCATCCATCCCTTGACCTCGCTGAAGAGTAGATCGAGATCTTGTTCTCGTCGTAGGCTATCGACGTCAATAGCATTTCTTCCGCCGTCATGGTTGACGGCCATGAGCTCTCCAGCTTCATTCTCTGGCGCTTGATCAACCACTGGTCTTGACAGGGCGTCAGCATTGCCATTGTCACTGCCCTTTCGGTACTGCACGACGAGATCGTACGTGCTCAGTTCGATGGCCCATCGACCCCTCCGTCCCGTGGCATCCCTGTCAACATTGATCGAGCTCGGGATTTTCCTGAGAGGCTTGTGGTCAGACAGGACCGTGAACCTTGTGGCTGCCAGATATTGACGGAAGTGTCTGATGGCCCAGACGATTGCCCACAGCTCCTTGTCGTACGCCGGCCACCGGCGCTCACTTTTGTTCAGTACTTTGCTGGCATAAGCGACTACTCTCTCTTCGCCATCGACTGTTTCTGTGAGCACAGCTCCTACTGCAGTGTTCGAGGCGTCAGTTGCGAGCTGGAATTCCCCTTTGCACGTTGGTAGAGCCAGGATCGGAGGAGACGTCAACTTCATCTTGATGGTCTCGAAACTCTCGCTGAGCTCCTCAGTCCACTCCAGCTCGCCCTTCTTTTCCGCAGCCTCTCTGATCGGTCGCACAAGATCAGAATAGTTGGGCACGAAACGAGAGTAGTACCCTGCAAGCCCCAGGAAGCTCTTCAGCTCATCGGCTTTCTGTGGTCGTGGCCAGTTGCGCACCTTCTCCACGTTTGCTGGGTCGGGCTGCACGCCCCTCTTCCCCACCTTGTGTCCGAGGAACACCACCTCGTCTCGAGCCAGACAACATTTATTGGTCTTCAACTTCATCCCTGCTGCTCTGATCCTCTGAAACACATCTTCGAGGTTCTTGAGATGCGCTTGCTCTGTCTCTCCGAAAACGATGATGTCGTCTATATAGACCAGACAGCTCTTGGAATCCATTCCAGCCAGCACCAGCTCCATCAACCGCTGGAATGTGGCCCCAGCATTCTTCAGGCCGAACGGCATGGCCCGGAACTGATGCAGGCCCTTCCCTGTGCTGAAGGCAGTCTTCTCACGATCCTTTTCGGCGAGATCAACCTGCCAGTAGCCTGACGCCATGTCGAGGGTGGAGAAGAGCTTGGCCCCTGCAAGGTTGTCAAGGCTTTCATCCACCCTCGGGAGAGGGATTGGCAGACACTGAGTGACGGCGTTGACTGCTCGGAGATCGACGCAGAACCTAAAACTACCGTCTTTCTTCTTGGCCAGCACGATTGGTGAGCACCATGGGCTTGAACTTTCCTCGATGATTCCATCCCTTAGCATTTTTCCTTTTTGTTTTTCAACTTCTTCTCTGAGCCTCATTGGGATCCTGCGTGGCCTTTGACGCACTGGCGCTGCATCGCCAGTCTCGATACGATGTTGGAGGATCGTCGTCTTTCCGATGTCCGTATCACCTTTGCTGAAAATATCGCTGTACTGCGTCACCAGCCGTTCCAGCGAGGTTTTCCCAGTCTCCGACAGAACTGTTGCATCGAGTTTGAGCTCACCCATGATCTGATCGAGCGCCCCTGCACTGATCTGAGCCGAAGCAACGGCTGTGCTGGGGACGTCGTACATGCCTTTACCATCTTCGTGGACAGAGTACAGAGTTCCGATCTCTGTACCGGGAGGGAGCGTGACTGCCTGGCTCCCGATGTTTGTGATCTGGACTGGTACTGTTGCCTCCCTTGTTACCGCTGCAACCACGCGGGGGACCCTCCACTCTTGGTCGTTCCCCACTGAGCGTGGTTCCAGTACGCCTTGCCAGGTGGCTTCCCTGGCGATCTTCACGCCCCCATCTGGGATTTCAACATCCATCTGCACAAGCGCCCGAGACCTGGCGGGGACGGTAAGTGCTGTGCAGGTTACCACCCTGGCACGTTGCGGTCGCAGTTCCGCATACGTGGGGAGCGGGATCTCGAGGCTGCCAATTCTGAAGACGCCTGTCCTGTCGTCCAGGACTGTCTTGTATTGGCAGCAGAAATCTCGCCCCAGCACCACCTGGTAGATCAGGCCTGGGATGATGACCATGGGGTGGATAAACTGCTCTGCCTGTATTTGAAATGCCACCTCTGCTTGGCTCGTGACCGGTATCTTTTGCCCGCCAGCCTGCGTAATCGTTCCGAATGACCCTTTTTGCAACGACCCTTTGGGAATGGTTGTCCGAGCGAACTCGTGCCCGATCATGGATATATCGGCACCCGAGTCGATAAGGGCCCACACACTGCGGCCTTCAACTTCAACTTTTATCGCCGATGCGCGCTTTGGGCTTACTTCTCCTTGCTCTGCCTTGACTGATGCTCGCCCAACAGCACCAGTCAACGGTCGTTTCCCTGATGTGTACGCTGTTGCGGCCCGACTGGGGATTGCAGCCCCGTGACACGTGTTTCCTGCCAGCAGTCAGCCGCCCAGTGTCCCCGCTTCCCACAATTCAGGCATACTACGCCTGCCATATTTCGTGGGGTGCTCGAGGAACCGACGCCACCCGCCGCGATTGGCGTTCTCCAACATCTGGCTACCACATGACCGCGCCTCCCACAGCCCAGACATTGAATCCCAGGATGAACCGTGTCTGGGACTGTCCTTGGGACAATAGATCTTTGTCCTTGCTGACGTTGGTCGGTGAGCTGCGGACAATCGCGCTTGAAGTGGGCGGTATCGCCACACTGGTAACAAGCGCCTCGGTTGCCCCTGTTGAACGTGTTTGACTTTTGGTCCCGACTCATTTGAGTTTTCATGTCACTCAACTCCTTTCGTAGCTCACCTACCATGGCAAGAACTTCTCCTGTCTGATCACCTTCTCTGTTCTGCTGTGTTTCGTTGGCTGGCGCTTTGTTGGCAGAAATGGCCGCAGCCGTGTCCTGCCCAGCTGCTGTCCGCATGGCGGTCAACGTTTGGTATTTTTCCTGAAGTCTTTGAGCTACTTCTTCTGCTTTGTGTAGGGATAGAACCGCATCGTTGTTGTGAAGCCTTTCCTGCAGTTTCAGATCGTTGAGACCACACAAGAAGTGCTCCAGAGCTGTGTGATCGAGTTGTTCACTCGACAGCCCTGGGTTTGCCATATTTGTGAGTTTTCGAACGCGATCTGCGAATGCTTCGGTGCTTTCCCCAGGTGACTGGCGTATCTGACGCAGCTCCGCATTGGCCCGTCGTGCGTCTACGCTAGTTCCGAATTTATTTTGCAGAGTCCCTGTCAGAGTTTTGTAATCCTTCCTATCACCTTTGCTCAGTTTTCCGCAAACATCCAAAGCAGCGCCGTCCAAAACGTCGAGAAGAATCGAAGCCAATTTTTGCTCATCGGCCTCGCCGAAGCGTGTTTCAAAACGGAAAATCCACGTTTCCCAATTCTCCTCCATATGACCGCTAAATTTAGTTGTGTTGTGGATCTTCATGGACAGCTCGCCTGCCATTGTTGTGCGGTGATTGTTGTGCGGTGATTGAACGTTATATAACTTAAGAAAAAGGATGAAGCTCAGACAGGTCTATGACCAAAATATTTGGAAATAAACGAATTTGAATAATGACTGTGACGCTTAAACGATCACTTTTACTATTTAGCAGTTCATAAATAAATCGTAGGACATATAATAGCGACAAAAATCGTGTCGTTAAACGACACGTCAAATATATATCTCACGACTTGTCGAAAATAATAACGGACCCGCTAGCCTAGACCACAGTATGTCAGCTAAATACCCTTATCATCGACCTGAAATCAAGCCAACAGCTGTGTCGAAAACGATCACACCTTTGCTTTATTCCATGTCGCTAGGTGAAAACGCTGACATTCAAAATCAGAATAAATAGCTTTAGCATATGTGTCGTCTAAACGAACAAATTACACTCGTATATAAAGAACGTAATTCGCTTACCGTACCGCGCCAATGTTAGGTAGAGACAGCGATCCTTTTCTGGCCGTGTATTGCCGTCCAAACGTCCGCTCAGCTCCAGCGCCAGGTCACAATTGCCACCCGCCCCCGGCTCTCGCTCCGACCCCGAGCGCCGGCGGTCGCAGGGGCGCGCCCAGCTGGAGGCGGACCCGGCCGCCCGCAGAGGCGCGCCCCGCAGGAGGCGCGGCAAGGGCGCCGCACATGTATCATGATTCACGCGCCCCACACAGACATACAAAGTCACTACACAAATAGGCTGCTGCCCCAGTATAAACCTCCGGTATTGGAGTTTGTCAAAACCTACGGTTTTGACTAGTGCGGACTCATCTTTGTGATCGGGTTTGGGTCCGGGGCAAAACCGTAGCCATCATTTCACGAGGAAGCAGATTTTGCATGGCCACGTGGCGGCACGTGGCACGTGCCACGTAGCACCGACCGGCACCATCAACTGTCACTCGCCGAGCTCTATCGGTGTACCAAATTTGGTGTCGCTACATCAAAATTTCCCGAAATCCGAGGACCCCCACGCGATTAAAGGTTTACCCCCTGGGGGCTTTCGTTTGCCCCCCTCGGGGTCGGCAACCGCAAAGGATTTTCCGCACCCATGTGGACTACCCGCCCACCGAATTTGGTCGCCCTGCGTCCACACGTGTGGGCGGCACGTGTGGGCAAATAGATTTTGCAATGTCCCACGGGGCGGCACGTACCACGTGCCACGTGGCACCAATCGACTGGCCACCGGCACCGGCACCTGGGGGCCGAACTGGCGCATCGGACGGTGCCACGCGCGTGTTGCTGTGCCTCTTCGTCAGCGAGCTGTGGCCAAACGCCTCAGACAAGCAAGCAAGCAAACAAACAGACAGACATACAAAGTCACTACACAAATAGGCTGCTGCCCCAGTATAAACCTCCGGTATTGGACTTTGTCAAAACCTACGGTTTTGACTAGTGCGGACCCATCTTTGTGATCGGGTTTGGGTCCGGGGCAAAACCGTAGCCATCATTTCACGACGAAGCAGATTTTGCATGGCCACGTGGCGGCACGTGGCACGTGCCACGTGGCACCGACCGAGCGGAGACCGGCACCATCATCTGTCACTCGCCGAGCTCTATCGGTTACCCAAATTTGGTGTCGCTACATCAAAATTTCCCGAAATCCGAGGACCCCACGCGATAAAAGGTTTACCCCCCTGGGGGCTTTTGTTTACCCCTCTCGGGGTGGGCAACCCCACAGGATGTTCCGCACCCATATGGACTACCCACCCACCAAGTTTGGTCGCCCTGCGTCCACACGTGTGGGTGGCACGTGTGGGCAAATGGATTTTGCAATGTCCCACGTGGCGGCACTTGCCACGTGCCACGTGGCACCAATCGACCGGTGACCGGCACCGGCACCTGGGGGCCGAACTGGCGCATCGAACGGTGCCACGCGCGTGTTGCTGTGCCTCTTCGTCAGCGAGCTGTGGCCAAACGCCTCAGACAGACAAACAAACAGACAGACAAACAAACATACAAAGTCACTACACAAATAGGCTGCTGCCCCAGTATAAACCTCCGGTATTTGACTTCGTCAAAACCTACGGTTTTGACTAGTTCGGACCCATTTCGGTGGATCGGGTTTGGGTCCGGGGCAAAAGAGTAGCCATCATTTCACGAGGAAGCAGATTTTGCATGGCCACGTGGCGGCACGTGGCACGTGCCACGTGGCACCGACCGGCACCATCAACTGTCACTCGCCGAGCTCTATCGGTGTACCAAATTTGGTGTCGCTACATCAAAATTTCCCGAAATCCGAGGACCCCCACGCGATAAAAGGTTTACCCCCTGGGGGCTTTCGTTTGCCCCCCTCGGGGTCGGCAACCGCAAAGGATTTTCCGCACCCATGTGGACTACCCGCCCACCGAATTTGGTCGCCCTGCGTCCACACGTGTGGGCGGCACGTGTGGGCAAATGGATTTTGCAATGTCCCACGGGGCGGCACGTACCACGTGCCACGTGGCACCAATCGACCGGCCACCGGCACCGGCACCTGGGGGCCGAAATGGCGCATCGGACGGTGCCACGCGCGTGTTGCTGTGCCTCTTCGTCAGCGAGCTGTGGCCAAACGCCTCAGACAGACAAACAGACAGACAGACAAACAAACATACAAAGTCAGTGCCCCAAATAGGCTGCTGCCCCAGTATAAACCTCCAGTATTTGACTTTGTCAAAACCTACGGTTTTGACTAGTGCGGACCCATTTCGGTGGATCGGGTTTGGGTCCGGGGCAAAACCGTAGCCATCATTTCACGAGGAAGCAGATTTTGCATGGCCACGTGGCGGCACGTGGCACGTGCCACGTTGCACCGACCGGCACCATCAACTGTCACTCGCCGAGCTCTATCGGTGTACCAAATTTGGTGTCGCTACATCCAAATTTCCCGAAATCCGAGGACCCCCACGCGATAAAGGGTTTACCCCCTGGGGGCTTTCGTTTGCCCCCCTCGGGGTCGGCAACCGCAAAGGATTTTCCGCACCCATGTGGACTACCCGCCCACCGAATTTGGTCGCCCTGCGTCCACACGTGTGGGCGGCACGTGTGGGCAAATGGACTTGGCAATGTCCCACGGGGCGGCACGTACCACGTTCCACGTGGCACCAATCGACCAGCCACCGGCACCGGCACCTGGGGGCCGAACTGGCGCATCGGACGGTGCCACGCGCGTGTTGCTGTGCCTCTTTGTCAGCGAGCTGTGGCAAAACGCCTCAGACAGACAGACAAACAGACAGACAAACAAACATACAAAGTCACTACACAAATAGGCTGCTGCCCCAGTATAAACCTCTGGTATTTGACTTCGTCTAAACCTACGGTTTTGACTAGTGCGGACCCATTTCGGTGGATCAGGTTTGGGTCCGGGGCAAAACCGTAGCCATCATTTCACGAGGAAGCAGATTTTGCATGGCCACGTGGCGGCACGTGGCACGTGCCACGTGGCACCGACCGAGCGGAGACCGGCACCATCATCTGTCACTCGCCGAGCTCTATCGGTTACCCAAATTTGGTGTCGCTACATCAAAATTTCCCGAAATCCGAGGACCCCACCCGATAAAAGGTTTACCCCCCTGGGGGCTTTTGTTTACCCCTCTCGGGGTCGGCAACCCCACAGGATGCTCCGCACCCATATGGACTACCCACCCACCGAGTTTGGTCGCCCTGCGTCCACACGTGTGGGCGGCACGTGTGGGCAAATGGATTTTGCAATGTCCCACGTGGCGGCACGTACCACGTGCCACGTGGCACCGATCGACCGGTGACCGCCACCGGCACCTGGGGGCCGAACTGGCGCATCGAACGGTGCCACGCGCGTGTTGCTGTGCCTCTTCGTCAGCGAGCTGTGGCCAAACGCCTCAGACAAACAGACAGACATACAAAGTCACTACACAAATAGACTGCTACCCCAGTATAAACCTCCGGTATTGGACTTCGTCAAAACCTACGGTTTTGACTAGTGCGGACCCATTTCGGTGGATCGGGTTTGGGTCAGGAGCAAAACCGTAGCCATTTGTTGGAACGTCACTAGTTGCGCCGACAAACATAGATGGACAAGAAATGCATAGAAAAAGCAAATGCCGGCGCTGGGATTCGAACCCGACACTCCAGCGCCAAATATGGCATTACAGCAGATATCCCTGACCACGCACTACACACAAATACCAAATTTGGTGCGTCTAGCTCTCATAACTCCCGAGTAGTGGCCGACCGAATTGAGGAACCAGCGAAAAACGTTACACGTGCCTGCCGCACGTGCTTTGGGGGCGCACCGTTGTCACCATCCAAGGTCACCCCGCACCCATGAGGACTCCTCGCCCACCGATTTTGGTCGCGTTGAGTCCACTGGTATGGGCGGCACGGCTGGGTAAGCAGATTTTGCAGTGGCCACGTGGCGGCACGTGGCACGTGCCACGTGACACCGATCGAACAACAACCGGCACCATCATATGTCACTCGCTGAGCTCTATCGGTGCACCAAATTTGGTGCGGCTAGCGCAAAATAAAATCTCGCAATCAGAGGACCCCTGCGATATCAGGTTAACCCCCTAAGGGGGGAAACGTGCCCCCCTCGAAGAAAATCAGCCAACATTGTTTTTCGGCACCCATGTGGACTACCCGTCCACCGAGTTTGGTCGCCCTGCGACCACTGGTATGGGCTGGGCAAGCAGATTTTGCAATGGCCACGTGGCGGCACGTGGCACGTGCCACGTGGCACCGATCTCCCGGCGACCGGCATCATCATCTTTCGCTCGTCGAGCTCTATCGGTGTACCAAATTTGGTGCGGCTAGCGCAAAAAAATCCGGCAATCAGAGGACCCCTGCGATATCAGATTAACCCCCCTAAGGGGGGGGGGGGGGGTCACGTGCCCCCTCGAGAAAAACAGCCAATATTGTTTTTCGGCACCCATGTGGACTTCCCGTCCACCGAGTTTGGTCGCCCTGCGACCACTGGTATGGGCTGGGCAAGCAGATTTTGCAATGGCCACGTGGCGGCATGTGGCACGTGCCATATGGCACCGATCGAGCGGCGACTGGCACCATCATCTGTCACTCGTCGAGCTCTATCGGTGTACCAAATTTGGTGTCGCTACATCAAAATTTCCCGAAATCCGAGGACCCCACGCGATAAAAGGTTTACCCCCGTGGGGCTTTCGTTTGCCCCACTCGGGGTCGGCAACCCCAAAGGATCTTCCGCCCCCATGAGGACTATTCGCTCACCGAGTTTGGTCGCCCTGTGTCCACCGGTATGGGCGGCACGTGTTGGCAAATGGATTTTGCAATGACCCACGTGGCGGCACGTGGCACGTGGCACGTGGCACCGATCGACCGGCGACCGGCACCGGCACCTGGGGGCCGAACTGGCGCATCGAACGGTTTCACGCGCGTGTCGCCGCGCCTTTTCGTCAGCGAGCTGTGGCCAAACGCCTCAGACAGACAGACAAACATACATACAGACATACAAAGTCACTACACCAATAGGCTGCCCCAGTATAAACCTCCGGTATTTGACTTTGTCAAAACCTACGGTTTTGACTAGTGCGGACCCATTTCGGTGGATCGGGTTTGGGTCCGGCGCAAAACCGTAGCCATCATTTCACGAGGAAGCAGATTTTGCATGGCCACGTGGCGGCACGTGCCACGTGGCACCGATCGAGCGGCGACCGGCACCATCAACTGTCAGTCGCCGAGCTCTATGGGTGTACCAAATTTGGTGTCGCTACATCAAAATTTCCCGAAATCCGAGGACCCCCACGCGATAAAAGGTTTACCCCCTGGGGGCTTTCGTTTGCCCCCTCGGGGTCGGCAACCGCAAAGGATTTTCCGCACCCATGTGGACCACCCGCCCACCGAATTTGGTCGCCCTGCGTCCACACGTGTGGGCGGCACGTGTGGGCAAATGGATTTTGCAATGTCCCACGGGGCGGCACGTACCACGTGCCACGTGGCACCGATCGACCGGCCACCGGCACCGACACCTGGGGGCCGAACTGACGCATCGAACGATGCCACGCGCGTGTTGCTGTGCCTCTTTGTCAGCGAGCTGTGGCCAAACGCCTCAGACAGACAGACAGACAGACAGACAAACATACATACAAAGTCACTACACAAATAGGCTCCTGCCCCAGTATAAACCTCCGGTATTTGACTTCGTCAAAACCTACGGTTTTGACTAGTGCGGGCCCATTTCGGTGGATCGGGTTTGGGTCCGGGGCAAAACCGTAGCCATCATTTCACGAGGAAGCAGATTTTGCATGGCCACGTGGCGGCACGTGCCACGTGGCACCGATCGAGCGGCGACCGGCACCATCATCTGTCACTCGCCGAGCTCTATCGGTGTACCAAATTTGGTGTCGCTACATCAAAATTTCCCGAAATCCGAGGACTTCCACGCGATAAAAGGTTTACCCCCTGGGGGCTTTCGTTTGCCCCCCTTTGGGGTCGGCAACCGCAAAGGATTTTCCGCACCCATGTGGACTACCCGCCCACTGAATTTGGTCGCCCTGCGTCCACACGTGTGGGCGGCACGTGTGGGCAAATGGATTTTGCAATGTCCCACGTGGCGGCACGTACCACGTTCCACGTGGCACCAATCGACCGGCCACCGGCACCGGCACCTGGGGGCCGAACTGGCGCATGGGACGGTGCCACGCGCGTGTTGCTGTGCCTATTCGTCAGCGAGCTGTGGCCAAACGCCTCAGACAAGCAAGCAAGCAAACAAACAAACAGACAGACATACAAAGTCACTACACAAATAGGCTGCTGCCCCAGTATAAACCTCCGGTATTGGACTTTGTCAAAACCTACGGTTTTGATAAAAAAGTTAAATTAAAGTTCACGGTTTTTCGGCACTGAACACACGAAAACGGCTCAGAAGATGACTGTCATGTTTATCCACAACTCACGCACATTTGGACAAACCTATTACTTATGTTTCCTCTACGAAGGAATTTAGAGGTGGATGAAGGTAATTTGACATGTATTATTTTTCTCTTCATCCTGAATTAATCAGGAATTTGACTAGTGCGGACCCATGTTTGTGATCGGGTTGGGGTCCGGGACAAAACCGTAGCCATACATTTCACGTGGAACGCCTGTCAAAGATAATTGGTAAAGAAAGGCATAGAAAAACAAATGCCGGCGATGAGATTCGAACCCGCGACTCCAGCGACAAATAAAGCATGGCCGCAGATAGCCCTGGCCACCACCTACCCATAAACACCAAATTTGGTGCGGCTAGCTGTCATAACTCGCGAGTAATGGCCGACCAAATTGAGGACGCCGCGCAAAAAGTTGTACGTGCCAGCCGCACGTGCTTTGAGGGCGGCACCGTCGCCACCCCCAAGGTCATCCCGCACCCATGAGGACTACCCGCCCACCGATTTTGGTTGCGTTGAGTCCACTGGTATGGGCTGGGTAAGCAGATTTTGCAATGACCACGTGGCACCGATCGAGCGGCGAGCGGCACCATCATGTCACTCGCCGAGCTCTATCGGTTACCCAAATTTGGTGTCGCTACATCAAAATTTCCCGAAATCCGAGGACCCCGCGTGCGTACAGGTTGACCCCCCCTGGGGGCTTTCGTTTGCCCCCCCCCCCCTCGGGGTCGGCAACCCCAAAGGATTTTCTGCACCCATGTGGACTACCTGCCCACCGAGTTTGGTCGCCCTGCGTCCACTGGTATGGGCGCAACTGGTATAGTGTGGGCAAATGGATTTGGCAGTGCCCCACGTGGCGGCACGTGCCACGTGGCACCGATCGACCGGCTACCGGCACCTGGGGGCCGAACTGGCGCTTCGAACGGTGCCACGCGCGTGTTGCTGTGCTTTTTGGTCAACGAGCTGTGGCCAAACGCCTCAGACAAACAGACAAACAAACAGACAGACAGACAGACATACAAAGTCAATACACGAATAGGCTGCCCCAGTGTAAACCTCCGGTATTTGACTTTGTCAAAACCTACGGTTTTGATGAGAAATAACAATAATTTGATGTAAGGCATTTTCAAATTGTAAATAGCGCATTTCATCGACATCGGTAAAGGCATCGACAAAGTCTGTACCGATCAAGGTGAATTCCTCAAGCTGAATCGCGGAGCCACACATTCAAGAACAAGGGGTCACAGCCTAAAGCTAAGCAAACCTTGGCACCGTACCTACAAGAGGACAATGTTTTTTATGTCCAGGGTGGTCAACATGTGGAACCAGCTAACTGAATTGGTCGTCATGAGCACCAGCGTCAACGTATTACAAACAACTATGGCCGACTATGCACAAACAGAATGAGAAGAGGCAGCCCCTACCGAGGGTGGCCATTCGGACAGGTGGCCTGGGGGCAAAGGGAAAAACGCTGCCATTTTTTGGTCACGTGTTTTATATGAAGGGTTTCCTTCATATTGTTGTTATAAACCAGTGGGTTGGGGATCCCAAGAGAGTTTATTTACGGTTTACTATAGTACGTTCACCATAAAAAAGACACGTGATTGTGAAGAGAAAAATTAAAGATGGAGGCCAACTCTGCCCCAGGACACCCATGTCCCGAACGGCCACCCTAACAAGCACCCTGCTCCCTTGTCTCTTTATCCAATCTTCTTGGTAAGCATGGTAAGCACTTGGTAAGCTTTTCCACTCACTAAGTAATGTTGGCATTTCTACCAGAGCTGAGAGTTCAGTATGTTTTGAGATTTGATTCCTGGACATTTGGGGCTCAGGCTGGGATTCAAAATAAGAATATACATTATAATAGTTGAATCATAGATTCATAGCGTATATCGTAGCGTATATCTATAAATATGGAACATACCCAGGTCAAAGTGAGTGTTTAGATATAAAGTAGAACCAGCAAAGCTGTATCACATTCGTTATACATTAAAGGGAAATAATGACCTTTTTCCACAAAAATGGAGTTAGCGCTTGAAATCGCCAGACGAGACCAAAATATATTGTAAATTCATCACATTTTGCATGAAAACTTCCTACCGAAAGATATTTCAATTTAAGTTGATAAGCGTTGCACACTTTTAACGACCGGTACTTGCAAGTACTTTTTGGTCCTCATCAAACTGCGGGCTTTTCCCGTATTGTTTTTTTACGCAATGGAGTGGAAAATATATTGTGCGTTCTGCTTGTTGTGATTATATGCCCGGCGATCTTCTAAAACTAACAGCGATTGGAAAAAGTGGCAATATAATCGGAAGCTCATCGATGCACATCAACGGCGGCATAGTTAGTGGTTGCGACCCTCAATTTTTGAAAATCCATTCATTTGTTTTCAATTAGGAGTATTGTATAATTTGTCTGTGGCTGTATATAACACTATGCTTTATATTTTCATGAAAAATAATAATTTCCCCCAAAAAAAACTAACAAACAATAACACAAAACTGGCAATTAAATCGGAAGTTCATCGATGCACATCGACGGCGACCTATTTAGCGTCGGCGATTTGTTTACAAAGTCATTGTCATGCTTCTCGGCGCACTTAACCATTGTGGCGAGCTGTTCCTGATTAGTATACCCAAGTCCCGTAGCAGGCTTTGTTAATGACGTCACTGGTGCCATTCTTGTGTAGCATTGCAAAATATATCTGATTTTGAGTTGAAAGCTAATTAAAGACTTATTAAAATTATTGTTTTTAAGTTTTAATTTTCTTGATAATCATTATTAAAGGTATTTTATCACTGTATTTCATAGTAGTTGACACTTCAGAAACTTATGACGTAATAATATTGTATCCAATATGCATTTCCCTCACCTTTTGCTATTGCGGCGCAGTGCCTAGTGCTATGCGAATACTAGCTTGCCTGGGGTTCAATTCATTCCGCCCTTATTTTATTCGAGTTGGTATAGTTTGCATGTTGTTGTTATTCATGACTTATACTGATAGTCAGTCATGCATCACGGATGCTTCACGGATTGCTTCACGGATCAGAGCGCTGCTCGAACGCACGCTAGTAGCGCTAGTAGCGCTTTCGTTCTCCATGGCAACCAGGCGTGAGCCAATGCAAAGCCAGAACGTATTCCCTTTCTGGCTTTTGATTGGCTGACGCCTGGTTGCCATGGAGAACGAAAGCGCTACTAGCGTGTGCCAAGCAGCCCTCAGTTTGATCGGAAACGTCACAGAGCCTCCAAAAATGCCGCACTCGATGTAAACAATGGTAGGGAAGGACGAATTTGTCAATGACCTTCATGAAGTACACAAGGTACTTGTTTTGTATTTTTTCCAAACTTACAACTTTGAATTTGGCAATAGTTTTATTTAATTCTTAAATTTAAATAAAATAATTTTAAAACCATAACGGTAGCCTAAGAAATTGTTGCTAACAAAATCAAAAAGTCATTATTTCCCTTTAAACAATTCCGCTCGGTTACAGTTATGAATACGTGATGGCCCCTGAAGCGAGCAGTTTCTTTAGCGTATATTTATCACCCTGACATCGACAAGAGACGAGAGTTGCAATAAAAGACCATTACATTACAACCAGATCAGTATAAAAAACAATTCATATCAATTTTAACATCGCATTCCACAAAATGTCACTCACCTCAACATATGCCTCAGCAAAACTGCCACATCGCGAGAGCTCCAATGATCAACGACGCAAATGGCAAATGGCGCAACCATGGCTACCATTGCGAGAGCCAATCAGATTGCGAGGCACCAATCACGTCACAGCCCTGTCCTGAGTGATTCAGAAATGGACCAATGCGAAAGCACTACGACGGTAGCCCCCTGATTTTTTATCAAGAATAATTTTAGCAAGGTATTTTGTTCATTTCGACGTTCGCGTTTGACAAATGCCACATGCTGTGGTACCACCTCTATCAGAACGCGCCATACCAAAAAAAAAAAAATTGATGAACCTATCCAAAGGTGAAGACCCAATCTCAATCGGAGCGGTGGTTGCAAAGTTATTAGCTTCCGAAAAGCGGCTGTATGGCCGGTTCGGGCCGGGTCAAATGTAAATTTGTCTAGTAAGTTGACGAGAAACCTCACGGGCGCTTCGCGCCCGCTTAGTAACCAGTCGGTGAGCCCTCGCGTGGTGAGGCCTGGCTGCGAGCTCAAAAGGCTCAAAAGGCACCTGCCCGAGTTACATGTGACCGCACAGCGGATTTGTAGTCAGATGATGGCGAGCAAAATAAATCGAGGGATACGCAGGCGTTAAGAAACTCGTTACACATGGAAAAATTGAGATGCGATCAATTTGATACCATACATGTGTAATAAAATAATGCAGATAAATAAATCAAAATGTCATTATTTCCCTCATCATCAAACGAACCAGCTATGTCTCACCTAGCTGTTCAAACCCTATAGATATAGAAAAAAGTCCTAGAAGGCTCCATTACGTGGTGCAATTGCTCCCTCTTTGAGAATCGATGCTTTAAATGATTGATTCTGCATTAGCTCTGTCCTGAGAGTTAAAAGATATTGTTTATACATTTGCTCTCCATCTTAAAAAAAAATCAGCTATTAGGAGAGGTCAGTTAAAAAATAATTTTATCTCTATACTTGAATTTCTCTCTTCTCTAGGTTTGATCGCTTAGGCTCATTGACGTGTTCACCGTTAATTGGGAACATGTCACTGTGCATTGCAGGTCATTCTTACATTGACGCTAAATATTAGTTTGAAAATGAAGTTGTTCGATCAAAATACGTTTGGTGGGTTGCTAAACTTGTGGAAACTTGTTAAATACCAGTTTCGTTTCTATGAAAGAGAGCTTTCGGGCCCATCAGTGTACATCAGCCAGGTCATGCGATTCACTTTCAAATATTATTTTCTTGTTTTTTCCCCGATCGACAGTGACGGCAGCCCTTTCCTCGGCGCCCGATTGGACTGCCACCAGCTGGTGACGTGTCCGCAACGAATTCGTGTGACGTCAGCGTGTAACGCGGCGACGCGGCCTGGACCGTCATGTGACGCGGCCTGGCCAGGATGTGACTCAGCCTGGTCAGGGTGTGACTCAGGCTGGTCAGGATGTGACTCAGCCTGGTCAGGATGTGACGCAGCCTGGTCAGGGTGTGACGCGGCCTGACCAGGATGTGACGCGGCTTGGCCAGCATGTGACTCAGCCTGGCCAGGATGTGACGCGGCCTGGCCAGGATGTGAGGCGGCCTGGCTAGGCCTCCTAGCTGTGGTTTCAGCAAAGCACCAGTTCTTTAACATTTCGACTCACACCCTTTAGACGTTTGAAAATATATTAGTAAAATTGTTCTTACCTATTTTTAGTAACGTAGAACAAAGTGAGGAGAGGCAACTTGTTCAAGAACGGATTGCTTTATGTTAAAGGGAATAGTTCACCTTTAACCCTCGCCAGTGCAGCGTCCGATCACTGCGTGACCGTGCAGGGGGGGGGGGGGGGTACGTCCCCCCTGGCGTTTCGCCCCTAATTGAGCTAGAGCTTCGATTAAAAAACGAGCGTGTTGCTTGTGACGAGAGGAAGCCAGACATCCGATTTTAAGGTCCTGGGTCATTAGGTGACCTCTGGGGTCATGTCAATGTTAACAAATTATCAAAATGGTAAATGCGTAGAGATTGAATTTAATCGAGTTAGAATCGTGAATGAACATATGCTTAATGGGTGCCAAATTTGGAATCAGCGTCACAAAATGTCATAGCAACTGCCAAATTCCAAAAGGGTCATGTCAGGTCATTTGAGGTCAGTGACCTCGGTTGATCTGTGGAAGCGCATGACCCCAGGGGAACATATAATTATGTAAAATGAATCCCATATTTGAAATCAGCGTCACAAAATGTCCTAGAAACTGCCAGAAGCCAAAAAAGTCATCTGAGGTCATCGGAGGTCAGTGACCTCGGTTGACATCTAAAAAGGTCAATCGAGGTTACAATCTCATTGGAAACCACAACTGTCACCTGTAAACACCTGTGCATATGCTCCTGAACAACAAACACTCGGAAACTGCACAAGTTACAAGGATCGATACCACGGGACGCCAGTTGCGCCTGACATGACCTTGCAAAAAGTCATAGGTGGTCATGGGAGTTAGAAGTTCGAAATTTGCAGAGGCTGTGTCACATTGTTCAAAAGTAGGGTACTGAAAGTTTAATCGCAATCGGTTGGTATTTACGCGAGTTATTCCCGAAAAACCGAGGGGTGGCATACACTCCCCCCCCCCCTCCCGCCCGGCCCCCTCCCCCTGCACTGGCGAGGGTTAACATGGGGTTTGAACTGAGATAGCAGATTTGTGGAGCCGATCGAAAAATGGGTTGTAGTGAAAGAATTACCTCGCTACGCTAGGTAATTTCGACACAGTACTAGTGGGCCCCTTTTAGAAGAAGTTTAATTTCCCATCGCGAAACTTGTTTCGGGACCTCACAACGG